>CAUEHQ010000824.1:0-34980 GCA_958510825.1 Brachypterus glaber | reverse complement strand
TCGACCCTTTTAAAAACTTACTGACCAATAGTATTTTTAGAAAAAAAACTCCTAAAAATCGTAAAGAAGGCGATATTAATTAACATAATTTATATTCATACCTATAAGGAAGATACATATTATATATAGGTATGTATACCTGATTGACCGTGATCTTGACCGCATATGTCCGTGAAAGACAATGTCGAACTTAATTAAACTTTGTAGGCGTGTTTTAGGCAGTTGAAAAAATTAATTACTCATTTAAAATTTGCCGAAAAACAACATTTCCTAAGCTTCTGAAACAGAATTTATTTTTATACCTATTTCCAGCAAAATTTGCAAAATTTAATATTGGTCTCGTTTTCGGTGTTTTATTATTAATAAATTATTAAAAATACGTTCTAATATTTTTATTTAACGAGATAGGGAATAGGGGATGATTACTACGCAGTGGGTTATACCCACAAAATTAGAAGAAAAAAAAAACTCTTTCTAATTTTGTGGTTATACCGCTCATGCATATATGCACAAGTTTTTTAATTATTTTAATACAAGGTAGCAGAGTATATAAGATTGTAAAATTGAGTTACTAGATCTTTTAAAAGCAATTAAAAAAAATGTGAAACGGGTCCCTTTTTGTAGACGGGTGGAAAAATGAGAAGAATTTTTCAAATGGGACATTCTATTCAAAAGTTATAAGGTTTACATACAGACCGATAGACAGATAGACATTTTTTCACATTTTCTCGACGTTTCATGACATCCTCAAGCAGAAAATGCAAAAAAATATTGATTTTTCGGTCGATTTTAATAACGGGTGATTTCACCCGTAAAAAAATGTTTTTTCCCATCCGAGAACTTTGGGTAAGAGACCTACGGTCAAAGGGCTTGATTCAAAGTGTTTTGAAGTTATCGTCAGCACAAATTTTCCGAATAGACGATTTTTTTTTCACGAAAATCACAATAAAACGTTGAGAAACGTAAAAAGCGATAAACATTATTATGTTTTTTTAATAACTCAAGACTTGCCTTGGAGAAAGTTATTAGAATTATAATTTTTATTATAAATATTGTTCTAGGTCGCAGTGGGTATTGGTTTGGTCTGGAATTCGATTTACAACGTTAAAGACGAGAAAGAAATATGTCTAGCCAATAAAATCAACAATTTTACAGTTATTGGTATATTTTTAGTTACGGTTCTAAATGTTTTCATATCAGCGTTTGGAGTTGCTCCGGCACCATCTTGAAGAAGAATAATATTTTTTTTACTGTATTTTAATTTACTGTACGCGCACCAAAGGGCCTTGTTTGTAGGTATATTATAACCTTCACTATACCATACATATATATGGCAATTATGCATAATTGCAAACATAACGAAGCCAAATCCATCTGACGATGGCACCCATGCTCGGTGCCAGTTTTTTTTACAAGGCCCTTTTACGCGAGTACTTATAACTTTTTGTATATTTTACATTTTGGGCTAGAGCGACTGGAACCTTTTAATTCTGTGATCATCAAGACTGTTACCCAAGCCACAAGCCTGATGCCAGAGGGGGCTCAGCCCCCTCCATATAAAAATTTGAGCTACCTAGAGCAAGTAAAATAAAATAGTATTTGGATTAAATTCGTAATTTTGAAGATTTTTATTGAGCCCTCCTGAATACATGAGCCCCCCAGACACTTTTCCTGGCTACATGCCTACTAAGCTATAGCTATTTACAAGGGCGTAGATAATGGGGGTAATTAAGCCCCCCCCCCAATAGGACAAAAAGTTTTTTTATTGCATTATCCCATAAAAAATATATATAAATTTATATTTTCAAATAAAGTAAGGGGTATAGGCTATATGTATAGAGATATAGATAGTACAGTAGAGTCTCGATATAACGAACTATTTGATAAACGGCTTTGTCACTCCACCGAGGTTGTTCACTATTTAGAGTGCAGGTAAAAATACACATCAGTGATACTTACAGTGTAGGAAGAGGAAGAAGGGGATGGTTCAACCACTTTTTTGTAAAAAATTCATATCTTTGTAAAAAATAAATATTTCGAAATAATTTTGCCATGGTCGTAAACTTCAAACCTTTGTTTATAAATGTTTAATTAAGCATCCCCTAAGTCCAGGACTTGTGTGGGCTAGTAGTAGAGGGAACCACCGGCTTTAATTGACTTTCGAACCAATATATCTAGGGAGTACGCCTTCGCCAAATTTCAATTATTAAATAAATAAATAGTTGTAGTTTAAATTTTTATAAAATAAATATGTTTCAGTTTTAAACATCAATAATATTAAAATATGCTTTATGTTTTTATTACATTTATTAAATAAACTTTAACATATAGGTAAAAACATGCAGCTTACAAAAACATTAAACACATAAAATAAAATATCACTAAAAAAATATAATTTAATAAATAAAATTAAATGTGAATAAAACTTCCTCTTATGAGTTAGTTAGGTGAAATTAAAATAAAAGTAAGGCACATATGTTTAAAACAGAAGTTTAAAATAGAAATAAACTACAGTATAGTATGGTTAAATCTGTTTTGTTTTTCACCATATGCAAAAACCAGGTTGAATGTGCCCAAGCTCGTTTGGCTGAATGTGCCTCAGGTGTACTTTCTCCACATAAAAATTATTCCCGGCAAAATATCTTGTTTCAAGGTTAAAATAATATTAGATTAACAAATTGCTATAATTTTGTAAAATAGTGAACCTTGTAACGTAAGGAATATATGAAACACAAAGGCTCTACCAAAAAAAATAAAAAGTAGTAAAATTTTTACATAAAATCGCAAAAACCACATTTATTTGTTTCACTCGGACACTAACTGAGATAAACAGGCCATATTACTCATGAAAGTAGATATTGCAAGGAAGAGTGTTATGTGCCTTATTTGGACGCTTAATTCAAATAGTCTTGGAAGTTAGAGCGACTGGTTGAATGTGACCCTTGGTTGAACCACCCCCCTCTTCCCCTATTTATTACATTAACAACTTTTTAAGATATAAAGTACATAAATATGTCCATAATAATAGGGGAAAGTCCCTATTTACGGTACGGTTCGTGCAATTCTCTCTAGCGATGACAAATTTGTTTACTATTTTAATATCTTTGGATAGTTCACTATATGGTAGACTCACTATATCGAGACTCTACTGTGTCTATAAATATCTAAATATTAAAACATAAATTTTTATATTGTTACGCGTTGCGGGGGGGGGGGGGGGATGTTGGTAAATGTGACAGTTTGTTACACAGGGGGGGGGGGGTCTTTTTTTTTTGAAAAATTGCGTTACGTAATATATGGACAGCCCCTTATAAAAAAACATCTACGCCCTTGGCTATTTCGGGTCGGTCAAGTTAGCCCCCCCCAGTTAAAACTTAGGGTCGAAAAATACATAGGTAGTTTGCACACAACTCGCACAACCTTGCACAACCAAAAAAAAAGCTTGCGCACTAACCATTGGTTAATTATATGAAAAAAACCGTGGGGGGGGGGCTAACTTGACCTTAGCCCCCCCCCCCAGTAAAAAAGTTAAAATTTTTCACTACAATCTAATAGTAAATAGCTTGCACAAGCTTGCACAACCAAAATAAAAGCTTGCGCACCCTTAACAAGAGCGGTGAGGGGTAAATAATGTTTACCGTCAGCCCCCCCCAGAACTAAAATTGAACGAAAAATGTTGTAGTATGTTAAAAAAAAGCTTGCACAACCTTGCACAACCAAAATAAAAGCTTGCGCACCCTTAACAAGAGCGGTGAGGGGTAAATAATGTTTACCGTCAGCCCCCCCCCCCAGAACTAAAATTGAACGAAAAATGTTGTAGTATGTTAAAAAAAGCTTGCACAACCTTGCACAACTAAAATAAAAGCTTGCGCACCCTTAACAAGAGCGGTGAGGGGTAAATAATGTTTACCGTCAGCCCCCCCCAGAACTAAAATTGAACGAAAAATGTTGTAGTATGTTAAAAAAAAGCTTGCACAACCTTGCACAACCAAAATAAAAGCTTGCGCACCCTTAACATGAGCGGTAACGGGTAAATAATGTTTACCGTCAGCCCCCCCCCCTAGAACTAAAATTGAACGAAAAATGTTGTAGTATGTTAAAAAAAAGCTTGCACAACCTTGCACAACCAAAATAAAAGCTTGCGCACCCTTAACAAGAGCGGTGAGGGGTAAATAATGTTTACCGTCAGCCCCCCCAGAACTAAAATTGAACGAAAAATGTTGTAGTATGTTAAAAAAAAGCTTGCACAACCTTGCACAACCAAAATAAAAGCTTGCGCACCCTTAACAAGAGCGGTGAGGGGTAAATAATGTTTACCGTCAGCCCCCCCAGAACTAAAATTGAACGAAAAATGTTGTAGTATGTTAGCTTGCACAACCTTGCACAACCAAAATAAAAGCTTGCGCACCCTTAACAAGAGCGGTGAGGGGTAAATAATGTTTACCGTCAGCCCCCCCCCCCTAGAACTAAAATTGAACGAAAAATGTTGTAGTATGTTAAAAAAAAAGCTTGCACAACCTTGCACAACCAAAATAAAAGCTTGCGCACCCTTAACATGAGCGGTAACGGGTAAATAATGTTTACCGTCAGCCCCCCCCCCCCCCTAGAACTAAAATTGAACGAAAAATGTTGTAGTATGTTAAAAAAAAGCTTGCACAACCTTGCATAACCAAAATAAAAGCTTGCGCACCCTTAACAAGAGCGGTGAGTGGTAAATAATGTTTACCGTCAGCCCCCCCCCCCTCCAGAACTAAATTTGACCAAAAAATGTAATATATTAAAAAAAAACTTGCAAAACCTTGCGCAAACAAAATAAAAGGTTGGGCACCCTTAACAAGAGCAATAAGGTGTAAATAATGTTTACCTTCAGCCCCGCGCAGAACTATTATTTAATAAAAAAGTTAAAAAAAATTATTACTATCTAATAGTAAGTCTCTTTCACAACCAAAATAAAACCATGCGCACCCTTAACAAGAGCGGTGAGGGGTAAATAGTGTTTAGCCCCCCCACAACTAAAATTGAAATTTTTCTCGAAAACGGTTAATCCTACAGTATTACAACAAGAGCACCTTTTTATGTATATTGACCTGAGAAATCATCTTCTGAAAATAAAATGACAAAAAAATTACACAGAAAAAAGTTAGGGGCAAAAAACGAATAAGGCCACCCGTTTCGCACGTCCCTGGTTAAAATAAGTACCCGAAAATAATATACGAATATGGGCCTTATTAAGTTTAGTTTATATGCAAAACCCCGTTTCTGTAACTGAAAGGGTTCCTGAGTTAATAAATAAAAACCGAATTTTTTAGCCACTTTCAAAGGGGCGTATCTCCCTTAGGACGCATTTTAGATAAAATGTTTATATGAACTTTTTTGATTGTTTTGGTGAGTAAAATATGGCTATGTGTAACCAGCCCACCTTTTTATTACACCCTGTATACTGTAAAAAAAATAAAACATTAAATTTAAAAATACATTTTTTATGATTTTTTTTGCCTTAGAGTGACCACTATACCCCGGTCTCCCCTATATGGCTTATTAAGGCTGCTGAAATTGAATTTGATGATAATTTTTTTAACTTCACCCCCGCGGGGGTGAGCGGATAAATATTTTTAAATATTTTCAATATTTTCGTCAAAATTAGTATATAGGGGTTTTTGGGGTAGACGAATATGAATCTAATATTTTTTTCAAATTTCACCCCCTGAGTGGGAGGGTAGTTTTTGTAAAAATTGTTATTGTAACGACATAAATCGTCACTTTGTAATATAGCAAGGGTTAATTAAACTATTCGTTTACTTACGTTATAATTTATGTTTGTTTTGTATATAAATGGTTACGTACGTACAGAACTATTTTGTATCTGGGACTATTTTGTAACAGGAACTGAATTCTAACCATATAAGTCTCTATTCCATAGTTCTACCTGAAAATAACATAAAGAAAACATAATTAGAATATGATTTTTAATAATAAAGAATCATATGACTTATTTCTCTATAGTGCATTTGTCTATGGACTTACCTGGTTTTTATATGTTTCAGAGTCTATTGAGGGTTGGATTTCACTGGCTTTCATTTGTAGCTTGTCTCTCTTGTGGAAAGTTGTGTATGATTATCCCTTCGGGATAATCCAGAATTTGTTGAAAATAGTTTGCTGGAACTGCTCACTTAGATTCAGTATTTTGTTTATACTTAGTTCACAGGACACTTAGTATTCTGTTCGTATTTTTATTAGTTTTGCTGATAAACAATAAGTATTGTTTATATTTGTTTCTTAGAGTAATATTTTGAGGTTAGATATCTATCATCACTAATACGGATTTATTAGGAAACATTCTTTTAATTAGTTATTATTTTTGATGTCGTTTCAGTTACCTTTATTAGGAATCCTATACGGTAAAACTGTAGTTGATAATGACTTGCATAGATGTCGCTAATAGTTCAGAAATAGGATTTTATTCACCTGAAGGGTTCATACCGGTTGATAAGGTCGATTTTCGCTCTTTCTTGATGAACTCTGTACAATGGTGGTCTCATTTTGACGAGTGTTTATTTTCTGTAATCATCGAAGTAATCCTTCATGTATTTTTATTTAAAGTTAGTGAAAATGAATATTTAAACAATGCGGAAGATATTATAACTGATATTTTCTACAATTATGCATTAATAACGTTTCGATGGACATCGAAGACTTAGAATGAGACGTAAGTTAAGTTTTTCTGTTTCTTAGAATATTTCTGACATATAATTATTGTTTTAGCACCATTAATTAAGCACCATAAAGCACCATTATTATTACCATTAATTAAGCACAATCACTAGACCATTAATTACTCACCATTTCTATACCATTAATATGGAATTATATTAATTTAAGTTGAAGTTTATTTTGGTGTATTTGATATACAAGTTCTCCGCATGGAGTGATGTTCTGTTGGAACATGGTTCTGTATTTTTCGGCATAGATAAATTCTATATGACCGTCTAGCAGACAATTTTATATTGGACATAATTTTCAAAAGCATATTTAATCCCGGACAACATTTTCAATCGTACATTTTATCCTGGAAGATAATTTTTCCAAAGTAGATGGGACAGCATATATTTTTTTTTCTTTCATTTGAGAAATGAATTCATCAGCATAGGGGAGACTTGCACAGATGGAGACGATGGAATTCATACCTCATGGATTTTGCAGAAACCAGCTAAGTACTCATTCTGAAAACTTTTGAAAGCAATATTTCATATTTTTAAATTCTTTTATTTCAATATTCTTATAACTGTAAACTTTATCAGATCTGATATAGTATTGATTAATACTATATGCCCTTCTGGCTTTTGTTCATTTTTAGGTACTTATTTTTTTTAAAACATTTAATCTCATTTATTAATTATTAAATATCATACGTTTGATTAAATGATTTCTAATTTAAGCATGACTTTTATACACTGCAAGAAATGATTGTTGTTTACATACATTTCTTGGTGCTTGCTGAACTTCATGTTTTCTTTATACATTTAAGTCGAATGATTTCTGAATTTAGTAATTTTTATTAAGATTTCTTTAATTATATCTTAATATAATTACACATATTTTTTATATATATTAATACATTACTTGATGTGCTTTCATTAAGTTTATTTATAATAAATTTCTTAAATGAATTATCTTATTTTATTTAGGGGTTATATTTTCTCAAACTGAAAAGCTTAAGTATTTACACTAGGTTGTTACTTACCTAAAGGAGTAAAAGCTAAAGTAACTGGCGCCCCTAACAACATTAATCAATTCTTTCTATTTTTCCCTTGCCCATACCCATTGCTCCGCTGTCAAAACTAGCCGTTGGCAGTGAACGTATTAATTACGGTACACTAATATTGGCGCCCAAGAACGTGGTATTTGGATAGATAGAACACTTGTTTTTTTAATTTTACTCCATTTTTCTCAGTGTATTTTTTGTAAAAATCTAAAGCTTATTTTTTTTTTCAGTGTAACTTAAAGTTCATTTTGAGAAAAACTACATATAACTGTTGAATAAAATATTTTTTGTTGAAAATTAAGTCAAACTAGAGTTAATCTGATAAGATATATCAGATATGTGTTTTTTATGTTTTTTCTGAATTTTATGGAATAACATGGAATAGAGAAATTTTGGCGTGGGTTCAGTTTTTCTAGAAATTATCTTTTATTCAATAGAAATAAATGGATAATAGGGTATTTATTTATGCGAAGGATATGAATAAATATTAGCTAATTTTGTAGTTTTGGAGACTATTTATAATTATTAATTTGTCCAATTGAGATAAATAATAATTTAGTATTTTTTTGACATATTTGGGAAATTTTCCAAAGTATGCAAAAACTTTGTTGAGCAGTGTACACAAAAAAAAAATAATTTGTGGTACAGTATAAATATTTTATTATAAAATAAATATTTTGAGTAAATTAAAGTTAATTTTGAAAAATAAATATTCAAAATGGAAGATTTGGATAAAATGGAAATTAGATTTTTGACTGCAGAAATGGTAAATTATGAACTTCGTATAAGACATTTAACAGCAAAAAATAATAGAGCATCTAGAATTAAAGTTTTAGGTAGAGCCATAGCTAGGGAAGATCCTAAAGTAAAATATGTAGATCCGACTTTTAATTTTAACAGTGAAGTGGAAAATATTAATAGAATTTTAGATAGTATATCTTCAGAAATTGTAGAATATCATGGTGATTATAGTTTAGCCGATTTAAGAAAATTAAAAACTTATTTAGTACATGTAACAAATCGTCTGCAACGTTTTCCTGAAGTAGAAGAAAATAAAGTTAGACGTATTCAATTTTTAGAAATAACAAAAGCAACTTGTTTAGAAATAGAAGCAGATATTTTAGATCTTTATGAAAAATCTGGTAAAAATTCAGATCTTACTCAAGTAAATAATAATATTTCATTACATAATAGTACACAGTTTAGTCCTAATGTTTCTAGTAAAAAAGATAATGATTATTTAAAATCAGTACCAGTTTATAAATGGAATATTAATTTTGATGGAAAGTCTAATGTTTTAAATTTTATTGAGCAAGTTGAATATATGAAAATAAGTAGAAATGTTACAGACGAAATGTTATTTAAATCCGCATATGACTTATTCAAAGAACCAGCATTGTCATGGTTTCTCTCAATTAAAGATAATTTAAATTCGTGGTCTCAAATAATTCAAGCATTATAAAAAGATTTTCTTCCAGCTAACATAGATGATAGAACATGGGATGATATCCGTTCTAGATATCAAAATCCCGATGAATCTATCGCAATTTTTATAGGTGCTATGGAAACCTTGTTTAAACGTTTAATTCATGCTGCAAGTTTATATACTAGACTTAAGACGATTAGAGAAAGAATATTACCACATTATTTTACACCATTATCACTTATAGAAATAAATGATTTAGAAGATTTAAAAGACAGTTGTAAAAGAATAGATGAAGCTTATCAATTAAAACAAAAGAGCATAGCAGGTAAAAGTGTGGCAAAAAATAAAGCAGTTAATAAAGTAAATGTCCTAAGTTCGGATATAAATCAAAATTTTAGTAGTAAATGTAATAGTAGTCAAGTTTCTCAAATTAGTCAAAGTACCAATCAAAGCTTTAATAATACACAGAATAGTAGTAATAATAAAATTAGACAAGTAATTTGTTATAACTGTAACCAACCAAATCATATTTTTAGCAAATGTTTAGCTAAAAGAACAAAGTTTTGTTATAAATGTGGATATAAAGATGTAGTTTTTAAAAATTGCCCTTCCTGTAAAAAAAAACTAAATAGGAAAGTGGATGATTTTAGTCGGCATTCACTTAATAAAAAGGCTAAAAATAATAATGACAGTCAGGTAAAAAAGGATAACAAAACTACTTTTTGTAAAAACATTTATTATAATAAAAATAATATCAATTCTTTACAAAAATCAAGTGTAACAGAAACAAATAAACGCTTTTATTTGAATGAATGGAAAGATTGGTTGGATAAAGTTAAAAAATTTTATAAACCGTATAGTTTGTCTGTAATTAATAAAAATTCTTTTATTAAATTACCTAGAGATAACCGTCCATATATTAAAGTAAATATTTTTGATAAAAATATAACAGCTTTGATTGATACAGGTGCAAATTGTTCAGTGGCTGGTGGTCACGCGATTAAAATTTTAGAGAAGTTTAATTTAAAAATTGATAAATGTCTTATACCGCATGTTACTACAGCTGATAAATCTAAACAGTTGGTAACTGGTGTTGTTTATTTACCTATTAAAGTAGATAATGAAGTTAAGATTTTACAAGTCTTGGTTGTTCCTTCTTTGGAAACAAATTTTATTTTTGGTGTGAATTTTTTACAATTGTTTTCTATGACTCTGGATTTTTCTGATGAATCTAGGAATAATAAAATTAATAATTTGAATGTGATCAGTAACAGTGATAGTCAGGATATAAATAAAGATAATTCAGTAGGCTTATGTGACTTGACAGACGAACAGAAAAAGATAGCAGATAAATTTGTTAGTTTATTTAAAGAATTATATAGCGAAAAAATAGGTAGAACAAATTTAATAGAACATGATATAGATACAGGAAATAATAAACCTTTTAAAATGCGTCAATATCCTTTGTCACCTTATTTAATAGAAATTTTACATAAAGAGTTAGATAAAATGTTAAAAGATGATATAGTTTCACCATCTTATTCTGATTTTAATTCACCAGTTTTATTAGTAAAAAAAGCTAATGGTACATACCGTTTTTGTTTTGATGGACGTAAATTAAATTCTATTACAAAAGGTGATTCACATCCTTTACCAAGGATAGACTCCATTTTAAGTTTATTAGGCGATGCAAAATATATATCAAGTATAGATTTAAAAAATGCTTTTTGGCAGATTCCACTTACAAAAACTGCTAAAGAAAAAACTGCATTTTCCGTACCTGGTAGGGGACTATTTGAATTTAATGTAATGTGTTATGGACTCAAAAATGGAACACAAAGTCAGCAAAGATTAATGGATAAACTTTTTCCTTTCTCCTTTTATCCAAATATATTTGTTTATATTGATGACATTATAATAGTATCAAAAACTTTTGAGGAACATATTAAATTACTTCAAATAGTACATGAAAAATTAAAATCTGCTAATCTTACAATAAATTTTGAAAAAAGTAATTTTTTTAGAAAATCACTTAAGTATTTAGGTTTTGTAATTGATAATTTTGGTTTAAGAACCGATCCGCAAAAAGTAGAAGCAATAATAAACTATCCTAGACCAACAAATAGTACAGAAATAAAACGATTTTTAGGTGTAGCTTCGTGGTATCGTAGATTTGTTAGGAATTTTTCAACAATTGTTAGTCCATTAAATTCACTTTTAAAGGGCAAAGGTAAAAAACAAGCCATTAGTTGGAATACTGATGCAGAAAAAGCTTTTTTATTGTTGAAGGAATCTTTAATAAATGCTCCAGCTTTAGCAAGTCCCAATTTTTCTTTACCATTTGTTATACAATGTGATGCTTCTTTAGTTGGCCTCGGTTCCATATTAACACAAACGCAAGATGGTCAAGAAAAAGTAATAGCTTATGCTAGTAGAGCTTTAACACGTAGTGAAATAAAATATTCTGTAGGTGAAAAGGAATGTTTAGCTGTTTTGTTTGCTATAGATAGGTTTAGACCATATATTGAAGGTGTTAAATTCACAGTAATTACAGATCATTCTTCATTAAAATATTTGAGTAATATGAAAGATCCCTCTGGTCGCTTGGCTAGATGGTCATTAAAATTACAGCAATATGATATGGATATTGTATATCGTAGAGGTAAATTAAATGTAGTAGCTGATGGGTTATCCAGAGCTTTTGATAGAATAGAACCAGAAAAATCAATTTTTCCAGATGTAAATTTAATTAATTTTAATGTAAATGATTATAATAGTGATAAATATTATATTCAGTTGAGGGAAAAAATTATTAAGAGTCCAGATTCATATCCGCAATTTAAAGTTATTGATGATAATATTTATAAGTTCATACCGACCAAGACAAAAGTAAAAAGTAATATTATAGAGTGGAAATTGTTAGTGCCTCAAAAATGTCGTAAACAAGTACTAAAAGAATGTCATGACGATGTATTAGCTTCTCATATGGGATTTTTTAAAACTTTTCATAGAATTTCAGAAACATATTTTTGGCCAAAAATGCGTAAAGATATTTTAAAATATGTAAGATGTTGTAATATTTGTCAATCACAAAAAGTTAGTAATTCTGCACGTTTTGGATTGATGGGTCGTGAAAAAGAAGTAAATTATCCGTGGCAAGTTATTTCATGTGATTTGCAGGGACCATTTCCCAGAAGTTCTTAAGGTTTTTGTTATCTTTTAGTTGTGTCAGACTGGTTTACAAAGTATACATTATTACATCCTTTAAGGGAAGCTACTGCAAATGCAATATGTAAATTCATTGAGAATGAAGTTTTTTTAGTTTACGGAGTCTGTCAATTTTTAATTGTCGATAATGGAAAACAATTTGCTGGTAAAGTTTTTAAAAAATTAGCAGATGAATATAATGTTCAGAAAATTTGGTTTAATGCACTTTACCATAGTCAAAATAATCCGACGGAAAGGCAACATCGCACAATTTCTACTGCTATAAGATCATATATAAAAGATAATCAAAAAGAATGGTGTAAAAATTTAGCAAAAATAGGTCTAGCTTTACGAACGTCTGTAAATGAAGTTACGGGGTATACGCCGGCATTTCTTAATTTTGGGAGGAATGTACCTATCACAGGAACTTATTATGGCAAAATGACATCGACTGATGGTGTTAAATTAGAACCTTGTGACAGAGACTCGTATAGTCAAGACTTGGGAAATCTTAAAGAGATTTTTGTTGATGTAAAGAAATATTTACATGAAGCTTATGAACGTAATAAGCGTACTTATGATTTGCGCAAGCGTGAAGTAAATTTTGAGATAGGTGAAAAAGTTTGGAGACGAAACAAAGTACTCTCAGATGCTAGTAAAAGTTTTGCTGCAAAACTTGCTCCAAAGTACATACTTTGCAAAGTTGTTGCGAAAAAGTCAAAGTTAGTGTATATTTTGGAAAATGCAGATGGTCATAGAGGCGACTGGCATGTTAAAGATCTAAAGAAATATTTTGGATCGAATAGTGACATTTCAGTTGGCTAGATTTGATTAAATAAGAATATATTCTTAGTATTATTCGGAATGATATTTAAAAAATATCAATGTATTGAAAATATTTAAAGGGTACCCAAAACTTTTGTATATAGTAAAAAAAAAAATATATAAATATATTTTTTGTAGAAGAGGATTCTGATGCGCGTAGTCAAGTCTTATTTCTATTTTTTTATCTTGATAAAACTTAGCTAAAAAGAAAACAAAATTAATTATGACAATTACCTGATTATGACAATTACCTGTTTATGACACACACCGATAAAGTCCCAAAATTATGTTCTACATAAGAGTAGGCGGATGATACACGTAGTTATCAAGCTTAGCTATTGTTAATTATCAAGTAGTATTTCAAATGATTTACATAAAGTATTGTATTTTTTGTTGATTTATTAAATAAAATATAGTATATATTTTAGCTATTTAAGTTAAATAGTTTTAGAGTTTGGTATAAAAATATTTTTTGTATATTAAATATTTTTATTATTTTTGGAGGGGGCATGTGTAACGACATAAATCGTCACTTTGTAATATAGCAAGGGTTAATTAAACTATTCGTTTACTTACGTTATAATTTATGTTTGTTTTGTATATAAATGGTTACGTACGTACAGAACTATTTTGTATCTGGGACTATTTTGTAACAGGAACTGAATTCTAACCATATGAGTCTCTATTCCATAGTTCTACCTGAAAATAACATAAAGAAAACATAATTAGAATATGATTTTTAATAATAAAGAATCATATGACTTATTTCTCTATAGTGCATTTGTCTATGGACTTACCTGGTTTTTATATGTTTCAGAGTCTATTGAGGGTTGGATTTCACTGGCTTTCATTTGTAGCTTGTCTCTCTTGTGGAAAGTTGTGTATGATTATCCCTTCGGGATAATCCAGAATTTGTTGAAAATAGTTTGCTGGAACTGCTCACTTAGATTCAGTATTTTGTTTATACTTAGTTCACAGGACACTTAGTATTCTGTTCGTATTTTTATTAGTTTTGCTGATAAACAATAAGTATTGTTTATATTTGTTTCTTAGAGTAATATTTTGAGGTTAGATATCTATCATCACTAATACGGATTTATTAGGAAACATTCTTTTAATTAGTTATTATTTTTGATGTCGTTTCAGTTACCTTTATTAGGAATCCTATACGGTAAAACTGTAGTTGATAATGACTTGCATAGATGTCGCTAATAGTTCAGAAATAGGATTTTATTCACCTGAAGGGTTCATACCGGTTGATAAGGTCGATTTTCGCTCTTTCTTGATGAACTCTGTACAATGGTGGTCTCATTTTGACGAGTGTTTATTTTCTGTAATCATCGAAGTAATCCTTCATGTATTTTTATTTAAAGTTAGTGAAAATGAATATTTAAACAATGCGGAAGATATTATAACTGATATTTTCTACAATTATGCATTAATAACGTTTCGATGGACATCGAAGACTTAGAATGAGACGTAAGTTAAGTTTTTCTGTTTCTTAGAATATTTCTGACATATAATTATTGTTTTAGCACCATTAATTAAGCACCATAAAGCACCATTATTATTACCATTAATTAAGCACAATCACTAGACCATTAATTACTCACCATTTCTATACCATTAATATGGAATTATATTAATTTAAGTTGAAGTTTATTTTGGTGTATTTGATATACAAGTTCTCCGCATGGAGTGATGTTCTGTTGGAACATGGTTCTGTATTTTTCGGCATAGATAAATTCTATATGACCGTCTAGCAGACAATTTTATATTGGACATAATTTTCAAAAGCATATTTAATCCCGGACAACATTTTCAATCGTACATTTTATCCTGGAAGATAATTTTTCCAAAGTAGATGGGACAGCATATATTTTTTTTTCTTTCATTTGAGAAATGAATTCATCAGCATAGGGGAGACTTGCACAGATGGAGACGATGGAATTCATACCTCATGGATTTTGCAGAAACCAGCTAAGTACTCATTCTGAAAACTTTTGAAAGCAATATTTCATATTTTTAAATTCTTTTATTTCAATATTCTTATAACTGTAAACTTTATCAGATCTGATATAGTATTGATTAATACTATATGCCCTTCTGGCTTTTGTTCATTTTTAGGTACTTATTTTTTTTAAAACATTTAATCTCATTTATTAATTATTAAATATCATACGTTTGATTAAATGATTTCTAATTTAAGCATGACTTTTATACACTGCAAGAAATGATTGTTGTTTACATACATTTCTTGGTGCTTGCTGAACTTCATGTTTTCTTTATACATTTAAGTCGAATGATTTCTGAATTTAGTAATTTTTATTAAGATTTCTTTAATTATATCTTAATATAATTACACATATTTTTTATATATATTAATACATTACTTGATGTGCTTTCATTAAGTTTATTTATAATAAATTTCTTAAATGAATTATCTTATTTTATTTAGGGGTTATATTTTCTCAAACTGAAAAGCTTAAGTATTTACACTAGGTTGTTACTTACCTAAAGGAGTAAAAGCTAAAGTAACTGGCGCCCCTAACAACATTAATCAATTCTTTCTATTTTTCCCTTGCCCATACCCATTGCTCCGCTGTCAAAACTAGCCGTTGGCAGTGAACGTATTAATTACGGTACATTATATTGGGGTTTTTGAGGTTTCTGAAAGTGAATCTGATAATGAAAAAATTCTAACTGCACCCCCTGAGGGGCGGGGGTAGTTTTCTTGAAAATTGATATATTCGGGTTTTTGAGGTCGCTAAAGCAGAATCTTAAAATATTTTTTTTCTAAATACACCCCCTGAGCGGCGAGGGGTAGTTATCGTAAAATTGGTATATTGGGGTTTTCAAGGTTGCTAAAATTGAATCTGATAATAAAAAATCCATTTTACGCGCGGAGGTGAAAAATGGGAAAGCTCTTTTACTGGCAGTATATTTTTTATCTTCAACAACAAAATCAATAAAATTAAAATTTTATTAGAAAGAACTTTTTAATAAAAAAACTTTTAAGTCACTAAAAAAAATAAATTAAGTACCTACCCACTGCCGCCAACAAATTATTGATTTACGTAAAAAAAGTATTGTAGGCTACTTAAAAAGTGCATTTGCTTTTATTTTATACTACAACATTTTTTGGTCAATTTTAGTTCTGAGGGGGCTGACGGTAAACATTATTTACCACCCCTCTTGTTGAGGGTGCGCAAGGTTTTATTTTGGTTGTGCAAAGTTGTGCAAACTTTTTTTTTAATATACTACAACATTTTTTTGTCAATTCTAGTTCTGGGGGGGCTGACCGTAAACATTATTTACTCCCCACTGCTCTTGTTCAGGGTGCGCAAGCTTTTATTTTGGTTGTTCAAAGATGTGCAAGCTTTTTTTTAATATACTATAACATTGTTTGGTCAATTTAGGTTCTGGGGGGCTGACGGTAAACATTATTTACTCCCCACCGCTCTTGTTAAGGGTGCTCAAGCTTTTATTTTGGTTGTGCAAGCTTTTTTTAATATACTGCAATAGTTTTTAGATAAATTTAGTTCTGGGGGGGGGATATGGTAAACATTATTTTCCCCTCACCGCTCTTGTTAAGGGTGCGCAAGCTTTTATTTTGGTTGTGCAAGGTTGTGCAAGCTTTTTTTAATATACTACAACAGTTTTCGGTCAATTTTCGTTCTGGGGGGGGGGCTGACGGTAAACATTATTTACCCCTCACCGCTCTTGCTAAGGGTGCGCAAGCTTTTATTTTGGTTGTGCAAGGTTGTGCAAGCTTTTTTTAATATACTGCAATAGTTTTTAGATAAATTTAGTTCTGGGGGGGGGGATATGGTAAACATTATTTACCCCTCACCGCTCTTGTTAAGGGTGCGCAAGCTTTTATTTTAGTTGTGCAAGGTTGTGCAAGCTTTTTTTAACATACTACAACATTTTTCGTTCAATTTTAGTTCTGAGGGGGGCTGACGGTAAACATTATTTACCCCTCACCGCTCTTGTTAAGGGTGCGCAAGCTTTTATTTTGGTTGTGCAAGGTTGTGCAAGCTTTTTTTTAACATACTACAACATTTTTCGTTCAATTTTAGTTCTGGGGGGGGCTGACGGTAAACATTATTTACCCCTCACCGCTCTTGTTAAGGGTGCGCAAGCTTTTATTTTAGTTGTGCAAGGTTGTGCAAGCTTTTTTTAACATACTACAACATTTTTCGTTCAATTTTAGTTCTGGGGGGGGCTGACGGTAAACATTATTTACCCCTCACCGCTCTTGTTAAGGGTGCGCAAGCTTTTATTTTGGTTGTGCAAGGTTGTGCAAGCTTTTTTTTAACATACTACAACATTTTTCGTTCAATTTTAGTTCTGGGGGGGGGCTGACGGTAAACATTATTTACCCCTCACCGCTCTTGTTAAGGGTGCGCAAGCTTTTATTTTGGTTGTGCAAGCTTGTGCAAGCTATTTACTATTAGATTGTAGTGAAAAATTTTAACTTTTTCACTGGGGGGGGCTAAGGTCAAGTTAGCCCCCCCCACGGTTTTTTTCATATAATTAACCAATGGTTAGTGCGCAAGCTTTTTTTCTGGTTGTGCAAGGTTGTGCAAGTTGTGTGCAAACTACCTATGTATTTTTCGACCCTAAGTTTTAACTGGGGGGGCTAACTTGACCGACCCGGCTATTTCAAATAAGGCTTTCTTAACTAAAGGGCATGGTTGGCTATGTCAAATAAGGCTTTCTTCACTAAAGGGCATGGTTACAAAGTATACCAAAGTATACTTAAACAAGCGGCTGTTTAAGTGTGTTGTTACAAGCCGTGAAGATATGTAATGCTACGGCATTCCATTACATATTATTCACAGTAAATGGTAAATTTTTTTTCAAAAAAAAATCAAAAAAAAAATTAAAAATTTTCAATTTTTTTTTGTTTTCACAAAATGATAGTTATTTTTTTAAAAAGTTTAACCCCCCATAACTTTTTTGCTTTTGGGGGATTACTTTGAAAACAATAGGGATATTCCCCTCATAGAACTTGATTTTTCCTGAAAATTTGAAGTCGATCGGATTACTCGTTCTTGAGTTATCGTGTCTATAAAAAACGTGACATCAGACAGACGGACATTTTCAAAGTTTCTTATTTTTTCATGAAACACATTTGTATACAAGAATTTTTTGTCTAAGGCGCTTATTTGACGATTTTGGGAAATTCGAAACTACCGTATATTATTCTAGCGCAGGCGCTGTGAATAATATAATAATATGTTTTATTTTAATCCCGCAAAAAAAAATTTCTTGTAGCCCAGAATATATATATATATATATTTTTTAATAATTATGTATTAAAAAAATCATTAAGGATTTTAGGTTATACATCTTTATTTTAATACTATTTTTTACTAAACACCTCGCTAAACACGAATAAATTATTATATACAATATAATACTATTTTATGTATATTTTTGTTTTATTTATAAAACTAGCTATAAAATCTCAGAGCTATAAGTATATTTCACAGTTTTAATTAGATAAACGGTATATTATATCATATACCTATCAAGAAAAATGTGTTTTTAAGTATACTTGTTTATGTTACAGTCTGTGTTATAAATCTTAGTCAAAGAATAATACATTTACACTGACTATTTCGCTATTTCACAAACAATATATAGGCCAATCAAAACCTTGCATTTTTAGTTTTTTGACCAATCAGATCAAAATGAATCTGATAATTTTTGCACATGTGCAATTATCACTTGGTTACTATGGAAACAAGAAACTGACAGTTACTGACATCTTAATAAATTATATTTTTGCAAAATGCAATATGTGTTTTTAATTTGTGAAGCTTACCTTTAGTTGATTTATTTTTATTGATAAGAAATATAAATGCTTATTTTATTACCAAAACATCCTAGGTATAAACCCTAATTAATTTCAGACAATACGGTATATAAAAAAACATTTTGCTTAAGGAATTGCCAAGCAAAATATTTTTTTAATACAGTAGAAAAATTATCGATAAAGCCACATGCACTTATTACTACTGATAAAATTAAAATATTTATTAACATGACCTAAATTTTTTTTACTAAAATTAAATTTATTAGTTACAACCAGGGAACGTTCAAGTATTACGTAACGTAAATTGTACCGAATTTCATACATTTCATACCCCGTTTCCCGGGTTATTAAAGGCTGTAGAGATTTCATGTTTTGGGTACCCCCCAAATAGGGGTAGCCAAAATATAACATCTCTACAGCCTTTAATAACGCGGGAACCGGGGTATGAAGTGTAAGAATGTTGGTATACTCGTGTCAATCTGAGAATGCGACTCTGACGTCACAGCGCGTAAACTAAATACCACTCTGTAGGGTAATTGAAACTTATTTCTTAAGATTTAATAAATGATTTTTGTTTACATGCATTTTCTATATAATAATTATGTATTAAGTCTTAATAAATAAGTTTTAGTTACACTACAAAGTGCTTTTTAATTTACGCGCTGAGATGTCAGAGTCGCATTCTCAGATTGTCACGAGTATACAATTTGCGTTACGTAATACTTGAACGTTCCCAAATAATTCAATTGGCCATATCAAAATAAATCTAAAAAATCTTTTTTATCACGTATATGCATAGACACATGTTTGTCTCTAGCCTACATACTGTAGGCACCATGGATTGTGAGAAAAAAAAGACAACATTGCCAATCATCCTTCACCAATCCAACAGGAATTTTACTTAGCATCGGTAAAATTCCAGTACCAATATAATCAGAATCAGAATCCCGCTACGGATTAATGAGAATTTTGTCTTTTTTTTTACAGTCTATATGAAGTGATACTACTCATGGACTCTAATTTTGGCGTTCTAAAAATTTTAGGCTTAAGTAACTTCAATAATTTGTTGTTCTAGGTTGCGATAGGCGTAGGACTGACCTGGAACTCGTTGTACAACGTAAAAGACGATAAACAGATATGTATCGCAAATAAAATTAACAATTTTACTATAGTAGGAATATTTTCAGTCACCGTTTTAAATGTTTTCATATCGGCCTTTGTAATATGCCCAGTGCAACTGGTTAAAAATAAAATTTAATATGCCATTTAACGAATCACTTTTAAAAATAGCCTTGCAAAGAAACCTCGCAGAATTAACCTAGCATAGGCTTTACCTCGCGACGTCTTCACCCAGTCCAAAGCATTTACCTATACACGGTGTATTTGAAATAGTGTAGGAAATTTTAACAGGTGATTCTACATGATAAAATATGACAAAAAGTTCCTATAAATATATGTCTAAAAATGCGTCATAAGGGAGCTACGCCCCTTTGAAAGTGGCTAAAAAAATCGGTTTTTATGTAATAACTCAGGAACCCTTTGAGATATATCAACGAGGTTTTGCACGTTAACTAATCCTACCAAGGCCGGTTTTTATGTGTTATTTCCATGTACTTATTTCAACCAGGGGTGTGTGTGCGAAACGGGGGGGGGGGGGCTTATCAGTTTTTTGTCTTAAACTTTTTTCTGTGTAACTTTTTTGCAATTTTATTTTTGAAATATGATTCCTCAGGTCAAAATACATAAAAAAGGTACTCTTGTTGTAATACTGTAGGATTAACCGTTTTCGAGAAAAATTCATTTGAAGGTGAAATTCCACAGTTCGAGGACGAAAAATTAAATACTAAAATGTTGAAAACCAAAATTTTAATGATGCAGGGCGAATGTACATTAAAAACTAAGAAAAAAACCTCATATACAGGTACTTCCAAAAATCAATCCTAATGGAGCTATGGTCTCCTAAATATGCACCATTTTTAAAGGGCTATGGTAGCTTTAAAAGCGTTTTTTCGACCTACATGTATGGAAACTTTTTTTCTTAGTTTTTGATGTAGAATAACACAGCATCATTAAAATTTTGGTTTTCGACATTTTAGTATTTAATTTTTCGTCCTCGAACCGTGAAATTTCACCTTCAAATGAACTTTTCTCGAAAACAGTTAATCCTACAGTATTACAACAAGAGTACCTTTTTTTATGTATTTTGACCTGAGGAATAATATTTCAAAAATAAAATTGCAAAAAAGTTACACAGAAAAAAGTTTAGGACAAAAAACTGATAAGGCCCCCCCGTTTCGCACACCCCTGGTTTAAATAAGTACGTGAAAATGACATACAAAGATGGGCCTTATTAGGATTAATTCACGTGCAAAACCTCGTTAACATATCTCAAAGGGTTCCTGAGTTATTAAATAAAAACCGATTTTTTTAGCCAATTTCAAAGGGGCGTAGCTCCCTTATGACGCATTTTTAGACATATGTTTATAGGAACTTTTTGTCATATTTTATCATGTAGAATCACCTGTTAAAATTTCCTACCCTATTTCAAATACACCCTGTATAGGTAATCTACAGAATTCTTAATGCCTTAAGGCATATATCGTGCGTATCTAAATGGGTTATTAACTTGGAATTTTGGAACACGTAAATAACATAACCCAAATATGAGTAGTCCACTTGCAAAACTGCCTAAGTTACATCTGTATGAAAATTGAGATAATGGCATAATAATAATAATACTTGTATAAATCTATAAATAAAACTGTTTTTTTATTCACAACTACTTTGTTTACATACAATTGAATTAAAATCAATTATTTATATCCATAGTTTGTATAAATTATATAAAATATAAATTACCCATTCCTATATTTGCCAATAACAATAACACAAAAAATATTGATATTCTGCAAAAAAATTGTTTAAACATTTTTACAATTTTTTTTTGCAAAATATCAATATTTTTTGTGTTATTGTTATTGACAAATAAATGTGAATAAAGTAGCTGTGAATTAAAAAAGAAAATATATATCTAACTTTGCCTTTTTCTAAATTCCTGTAAAAATTCCAGCTTTTCGAATATTATAAAATCATTCTCCTAAAAGTAATTGCAACAAAGTTATTAAAATTGTTTATGCTAAAAATGACAGTGTTTTTGTAACGAGATTTTGCAATTTTTTTTGTTTTAATTAATAATTTCTTTTGATAAAACAACTCTTCCCTTTCAAAAGATACCCGTAGAATCATTATATCTTCACTATTGTATGAATAATATTATTGAAAAAAACATCTCTGAGATAAACGATTGCAATTTTCCAAAAACTATTGAATAAATCGTTCTGAAATTTTAACCACACATTGAGTACTATAAAACGCAACTTTTTACACAATAACAAAGTCGTAGGTTGTTTTTTCAAAATTTATTGATTATTGAATAATATGCAAATTTTGATCGTTTTTTGCAGTTTTCTAAGCAACAAATGATCCTATCGATATTTTGAAAGTTTTTCAATTTCCCACAAGATGGTTACTTTGATTGTTGATAAAAAATTCAACTATTTTACTAGTATGCAAAAATGTGCAAAAATAGACATTTTCTGCATACCAATTTTCAATTCGCTAGCTCAAGTCGCTAGCTCAAAGTTATCGTGGATACAGACAAACCGACCGACAGACATACAATCATTTTTTTTTGTTGCTTATTTTGATTTTTGATTTAAGCAAAAAAAAATATTTTTTTTCCATCGCAATACTTTCTTTTATGTGAAAGTAAAAAAAGGTTCTATTAAGTTTTTCACAGTCGCAAAAACCAGTTAAGTAAGCAAAAAAGCAAGTCCTATGGACGCTGGATGGATGGTTTGAACGTACACCTTACAAGTCTTATGGACGCTGGATGGATGGTTCGAACGGACACCTTATGGATGTCCACAGTTGTGTCATCTGGACTCTGAACGGATGTCCATGGGACGTCCATAGAGAAAAAATGGGCATACTATGGACATACAGCCGTCCATGAACATACGTCCATTGGACGTCCATAGTATTACTTTGTGCTATCTGGGTTAAGTTTAAAGTTGGGTTTTGATCTGTCAAACAGTATGGTGTAGACCTCTGGACGGATATACCGACGGATGGATATTGAAAAATCGGCCTTGGTTTAATAAAAAAATCAAACTAAAAATACATTTTTCAATAAAAAATGAAAATTGCTGCATTCGTGTTTTTAAGGTTCCTCAAATTGAATGTGATAATATTTTTTTTAACTCCAACCCAGCGGGGGTGAGGGGGTAAATATTTTTAAATGTATTCAATATTTTCGTCAAAATTTGTATATAGGGGTTTTTGGTGCCGACAAAACTAAATCGAACAATAAAATTTTCTTATTCCACCCCCTGAGGAGGGGAGGGTAGTTTTCGTGAAAATCGGTATATTGATGTTTTTGAGGTTCCTGAATCTGATAATACAAAAATTCTAACTCCACCCCTGAGGGGCGGGGGCTAGTTTTCGTAAAAATTGGTATATTGGGGTTTTTCAGGTTGCTGAAAGTGAATCTGATAATGACAAAAATCTTACTCCACCCCCTTAGGGGCGGAGGTAGTTTTCGTCAAATTTGGTATATTGGGGTTTTTAAAGTTGCTGAAAGTGAATCTGATAATAAGAGATCCATTTCACGCGCGGAGGTGGAAAAGCTTTTTTTTTACTGGAAAGTGTATTACAGGGTTCCCACCAAAAATTGACATTCAAATTCCAGGTATTTCCCAGGTTTTCCAGGTAAAAATTATTAAAATTCCAGGTATAGTAAAAGAGTTTTAGTATATAATAATATTAAAGTAACAAAAAATTTAAAAAAATGTATTTTTTTATTTGAAAAAATCATTTCGGGTAATTGATTGTTATTCCTCGTAGCATTGTAAACTTTGTAAAATAAATTTTTTTTCGAAAAAAAATCTTCAAAAAATAAATAAAAAACAAGAAAAATTGATCCTTTACTTGATTTTTAGCAAAAGTGACAATACAATCATTCGGATCACAATGAAAAAAAAATTGGTTTGAACGTTGAGGGTTTCTTTGGGATAATTTGAGGTTGAAAAAAAAACAAAAAAGTACTTTGTTTACTCGGCTGTGCCTCGTAAGAAAAAAGCACTCTCGTGTACTAAAAACTAGGTTCGCGTACTCGGTGCGTAATATACTATTTTATCATTGCTCTACGACCATTTTTCACCAAGTTACAGGCTTTTAAAATCACCTAAAAATTTAGGATTTTTTTTATATCCTTTAATTTTTGTGCTCAGGGTATTTAATTTTTCTTAAACAAATTATATTTTTGTATGTTAAATTCCAGGTGCTATTACAAAATTCCAGGTAAAAAAACGTGTTTTTTAAGAAAAAATGTTAAATTCCAGGTATTCCAGGTGGGAATCTAAATTCCATGCGTTTTCCAGGTTTTCAAGGTTTGGAACCCATAAAAACCCATAAAAACCAATAATACCTTAGTTAACCCAGAAAAACTTATAAAACTCCATAATTATGCGTAAAAACCCGTATTAACTGGCAATAACCCATAACAATCTATACAAACCATATTACCCATATTAACCCATAAAAATCCGTAATATTTTTATTAACCCACAAAAACTCATAAAAGTCCATATTAATCCTTAAAAACCCGTATTAACTGGTAATAATCCATAATACCCATGTTATCTATAAAAAATTCATAAGAAAACCATAATAAAATTAAAATAATTAAAAATACACTGCTCGGTAAAAAACCTTTCCCATTTTATTCAAACCTGGGCGTGAAATGGATTTTTTATTATTAGAAACAATTTCATTAACCTCGAACACCCTTAAATTCCAATTTTTACAAATACATTGCAATATTTAAAAAAATATTGACCCTGTCCCGCGGGGGTAAAGTCAGACCATTTTTATTATCAGATTTACTTTCAGCAGCCACAAAAACCCCAATATTCATTAAAATTACCCCATACCCCTCAGGTGGTGAAGTAAGATTTTTTTATTATTTTATTCAATTTCAGCCACGTCAAAAACCCCTCTATACCGTTTTTCACTAAAATAATGTATATATATATTCTTTATTATCTGATTCAGTTTCAGCTACTACAGAAACCCTAATATACCATGTGTTACGAAACTATTGTTTTTTTTTTAATTAATTAACCCCTGCCCCCAGTTTAGATTACAATTCTAGTAATACTTTATACTCAATAAGATTTTTTTATCTTTGCGATTTTATAGGTTTAATTACCTCAACGCTTATAATTTGTAAGAATATTAATAATAATATTCAGTTTTGTCTACTTTAACAAATCATATACAGTGCGGTCCAAAAGTCACCCCACCCCCCTTTTAACTTTTGAACGAGTTGAGATATCGACTTCAAATTTGGAACTTTTAAATAAGACAACTTAAATTATCTTTTAGCATATATTTAAGACTTTCAGCTCTTAAAATGTGGGCAGGGGGACATGGGGGCTCATTTTTTTGAATGGAAAGGGGGATCGTGTAATACATCATTTTAAAGCTTATAAAATTCTCCATTTAACTCCATATTTTTAAATAAAAAAAATTGGGTTTAAAATGGGGTTGAAAATGGGTATTAATGTCAAAATTCCTCTAAAAAAAACAAATAATTTTTTAAAAATGCCTAATTTCATCATAAAAAATGTTAATTATACTTTTAAACTAATTTTAGTTGACATAAATAAAAATTTATAAAAAAAAACTTAAAAAATCGAATGTTTTAGCACAAAAAATTGAAAAATCAAAACCTTAAAAAACATTTTAAAAAAAATTAAAAATATTAGTTTAAATAGAGAATTTTATAAGCTTTAAAATGATGTATCACACAACCCCCTTTTCCATTTAAAAAAATGTCCCCCCATGCCCCCTGCCCACATTTTAAGAGCTGAAGATATCAAATATATGCTAAAAGATAGTTTAAGTTGTCTTATTTAAGAGTTCTAAATTTGAAGTCGATATCTCAACTCGTTCAAAAGTTAAAAGGGGGGGGGGGTGACTTTTGGACCGCACTGTATGCAAATTTTAACGAAAATACAGCAAATTTGATTTAAGTGATATTATGTATATTGCATACTTTACTGTCTATTAGAATCACCTACAATTTTAATTAATTTTTGAGCCGTTTATAAATTGTTAGTTTTTGGCTTATACTGAAAAATGTATAACATTTTATTTATAAATAAAATGTAATTTTTTATATATTATAAAAGCAGTAATAAAGAACTTTCTTATACTGTCTGTCATTGATATGATAAACTGTGGTTGTAAGTATAAACAACAAAATTATGACTTATTGATAAAAATAATCAAAGTGGAACAGTTCAAAAGTAATTATTTTTTTTAATTGTAAATTACACAGGCCCACAAACAAAAAAAAAGTTGTCTGTGCTGGGGTTGAAACCCACCTATTCTTATGTATTTTGGGATGCTGAACACGAATCTGTCAAAATGTCACTTCATGTGCTCATTTTTTTGCTACACTGAAATTGCAGATGAGATTTTCATAATTTTAGACAGTTTTTCAGTGCAGCAAAAAGTCCACGAAGTGCCTTTTTTTATGGCAGATTCGTGTTCAGCATCTCAAAATACATAAGAATAGGTGGGTCTCAACATTTTTTTTGTGGGCCTGTGTATAATATTATACCTTTAGGTAGAAAAAATTTACATAAATTTTTGTAATTATAGTAAAAAAGGAAACGTAATTTACGAGTAAACGGTAATTTATGTAAATAGTGATATACTCTTCATAGCTCGTAAGCACTAGAAGAGTACTCTTCTAGCGTATTATTATATATATAATATATAATAATATTATTATTATTATAATATATAATAATAATATTATTAATTAATAATATTATTATTATATACCCCAATAGGGGGGGTGTTAGGGTGGGTAGCCAAAATACAAAATCTCTACAGCCTTTAATAACGCGAAAAACAGGGTATGAAGTGTATGAATTTTGGTCAATTTGCGTGACGTATTTTATGGACGACCCCTAAGTTAAGATGTTAAGAAACTTCATTATCTAAAAAATTATAAAGAATTAGGAATTCTTAAAACTAACAAAAAAACAGAAATGGGAGAGACATTTTTAGGACATAGTAAGTTGCGTCAAAAAAATATAAAGAAAAGGAAAAGGTTGGCAAAATAAGTCTAAAATTTGTATAAAATTTTGTTAAAATTGTTTTTATTTAATAATGAAAATATATAATTTAAAAAAAAAATCCATCTATCACTTTGTCAATGTACCTAATCTACCTAAAAATCTGTATATTGGTGTTTTAATCTGAACAAAAACTTCTGTTCCATATGCCCATATATTATGGTTAAATAAGCTATACTTATATGGCCTATTACCTTACTTTTTTACAAAAAGTTGAAAATTTGAATTTTTTTTGCCCAATTAGAGGAAAATACACAAAGATGTTATTATTATTTAATTTAATTTATTTATTAATCTTAGATTAATTAAATACATATAGTAATAGAACAAATAAAAGAATTAGAAAAATTCCGGCAACGCCAACTAAGAAAAAAGGCTTTGGATATGGGCTATTTTTGAATAAAAGTATTATATAGAAGGCTGTAAAAAAATAGCAGAGCAAGCTATGAATTTGAAAATTTGTCAGAATAAAGTAGTCATAAGCTGCAAAAAAATCGCCCCCAAAGCCCCCCCCCCTATAAAGTTACACACCACAAAATAGTCCAAATTTATGAAAAATTTAACAAGATTTTGAGATGAATTATCACCTTTAAAAATGAATTATATTAAAAAAGGTTGAATAAGGTCAAAATGTCAAAATGGCGAAAAATGACCTACTCCGTTTTTAAAATGGCCTTAGACCAAATGGAGATTAATATGGAAAAAATATTGGTGGATTTGTAGTATACGTATATAAGGTAAGTTTTCACCAAAATATGAACAGATTTAAAATTAGTCGAGCAACCAGTGCTGGTGCGATATGGCTGGATTTACCCTTGTACATGTTACTTATAATGAGTTTTTTTTTAAAGGCTTTCCTTTACAGGTTTCCCACCAGTCAGGAAAGTCAGGGAAAAGTCAGGAAATTTGACGATTTTTTCGAAAAAGTATGAGAACATAATAAATTATAAGACAGGCAAATTTTGAATTTTTTAAAATATTCCAAATTTTGTTTTATAAATCTTGTGCTATATTTAATAGGTCTGCAAAAATATTCTCCTGCGGCGCTATATTTGCTACAATTTTAATAAATTTAGAATGCATAACTTTTCTTTCGTAACGTCAAATCTTAATATTTTTGCATTGACTTAAGATTTTTTACTTAAATTTTCAGAATATTTATTATATTTAAATATAGTCCAGTCAAATAACGAGAAATTCCTATGGTAAATTGCAATAAATGTACACGGGCTGATATTTTAAAGGGTAGTAATAATAATAATAATAATTCTTTATTAGCACACAGAATGATACAAAATACAAAATTTAAGTCATTGTGGTGACGTCAGATAAAAGATACAATACAAAAAAATATATATACATCATTAACATTCATTAAAAAAATCCTCTGTACAATAACAGCTTTTTTAAATAAAAAATCTTTTTAATTTAGCCTTAAATATTTTTTCTGTCATATTTAAAGAGAAACTACCATTTTAATTAGTTTGTTAAAACATTTTCTTCCTATAATATTTGGGTTTTTTTTGACAAACACTTAGTCTTGTGAACGGTATAATAAATTCTTTTTTTTGTCTTGTTTCATATATATGTATGGTGCTTCTCTTTTTTTAAAGATTTTGTTTTTTGTAAGTATGAACTATCAGGCAGTAAACATATAGCGACGGCACTGTCAATATACCGAGTGTCCTAAAAGTTTCGCGACATGATACGTTCCATCCTAATCCTGCTATGGTTCTTATAATCTTTTTTTGCGCGCTAAATATATGCTCTATATTATAGCAAGAGCCCCAGAATATAATTCCATAGCTGTATCGATTGTACGTTTCCATAATACATAAGTTTTAATACTAGGAGGGATACTGTATTTTTTAAGTTTTTTATTGCAAAACAATGACTGCTTAATCGCGATAGTACATAATCTGCTTGTTTATGCCAGGTGAGTTTCTGATCTATGTATAGACCTAGAAATTTGGTTTGGACTTTTGCATTTTGAATTGATGTGGAATTTATTTTTACCAAAGCTGAGCAGTCAATTGTTTTGTTTTTAGGGCAAAACTGAACTAAAATTGATTTTTTTGAATTTAAAAATATGCAATTTTCGGCGCACCATTCCGATATTAAATCAGCTATACGTTGACTATTTTTAATTATATCCTCTAGTACTTGTCCGCATATTAATACATTAGTATCGTCCGCGTAAATGATGGCTTTAGCAATATTAATAATTTTATTTAAAATATCTCGTATAAAAATGTTAAATAAAGTGGGAGACAAGCAAGAGCCCTGTGGTGTTCCTATGGTTACATTTTTGATTTCTGACCTAACTCCGTTTATCTCAACGATTTGAGTTCGTCCTGTTAGGTAAGAAACCAACCATTGTAAAGCCAACACCCATGCGTTCAAGCTTTTTTATAAGTAAGGGATGGTCTACAGTGTCAAAAGCGCGGCTCATGTCGAAAAAAAGCCCAATAGCGTGTTCTTTGTATTTCTGGCCTTGCTTTTTTCCACCGAGGAAAAAACAAAATTCATTAATTGCTACTCCTTGGGGCCAGTTTTTTGGATCTAGAAATTCTTGTTCGTCATCTACATTTATGCCCACTTTAAATGAACTATAAGTAGTAGTGCTTAGTAACAAAACACTCTAGTTTTTCACCGGGTGATTTGCGTAAGGGGTGTCCGCTATCGTTTATCTTACGATAAAAATGCATATAACCCTTTTGTTAAGGAGAAAATTTGCAAAAATTTTTGTATAGATCATTTTTTTAATAAATTTTTAATAAATTAATAACATAAATATTCAAAAATTGGGGGTGAAATTGTTTTTATCGAAATTTCAGCCAAATTATTAATCGGAGGATAAAAGCTTTTATGAGCTCTTGAAATTCTCTATAAGTTTTATACATTATGCATTTTCATTCAATCAAAAATAGCCAATCTGTAAATATTTTCAAAAATCGTCTTTCTAATCATATGTTAACAAATTAGCATTTATCTGTGATTTTATTAGTTATATTTTATATAATTTATTACCTTATATTGTAATATTTAATAGGTATTTATAGATCTGTGCCAGTCCTATTTAATAAATTCATTTCATTTCATTTCATAAGTATTTTGTTACGGTTACAGTGGGCGCTGAAAGTCGAGTTGTGCCCTCTGTAACAGTACCAAAGTACCTATGAAAATTTATAATAATAAACTTATAGAGAATTTCCAGAGTTACAAGTTTGCTTATAACCACTTTTATCGTCCGATGAATAATTTGGCTGAAATATGGAAAAAAAAATTTCACCTCCAACATCGCTATTTTTAAATTAACTAGATTGTTATTAATATATTAAAAAAATGATCCAAACAAAAATTGTTGAAAATTTTCTCCTTAACAAAATTGGTTATAGGTATGCATTTTTATCGTAAGATGCATATTAAGCAACTCACCCCTAAAATTCAAGATAGCGGACACCCCTTACGCAAATCACCAGGTGAAAAACTAACAGGAGCGTGCTGTTACCATCCACTACTACCCTTTAAAATATCAGCCCGTATACATTTATTGCAATTTACATTTATTATTTGACTCAGTCAAATTGACTGGACTAATAATATTACTGTGCTCACACTCCGGCAGAATTATCCCCCACCCTAAAGTGTCTTCCTCTCAAATTTTTTGACGTTTCCTCATTGTATAGTTCTATTAGTATACAAAAAACTGTTTTTTGAAATCTTTTATCGTCCTTTTTTTTAATGGTAACGAAATTCATAATAACCGAAAATTAATATTAAAAAATAACTTTTAACTTTAAACGAAGTTGAATATTTATTATTAAATTGTTAAATATTAAGTTAAATTATATGTATAACAATCAATCGAAACTAAAAATTACTTTTTATTATGGAATTTTTTTTTTAAAAGGTTTCATGGCAAAAAAAATCCATGAATTGTATGCATATGAATACAGCTTTTATTTATGCTATACATTGTATGCTTGTATTCTTTGCGTTCGCATGTGTATGTGTGCGTTTGTAAGACCACCCTTGTGGGGATTTTCACCTGAATTAAATCAGGACTGTGGAGACCTTTGTACTTGTGGGGACAGATTCCTTATTTTTAAACTATATTGAAAATTTCTTAGATAGAAAGTTTCCCATTTTGTATATCTCTAAATAATATTAATTTTGTCAACCACAAATAAGTATAATAGGAAAAAAAGTAGTTTTTTAAATGACCCCACAATGCTATTAAATATTTGGTGTGTTAAAATTTTAGGTTTTACTATACTTGTGGGGACTAGTTGTAGTTTAAACATGTGGCTCCCTCTGTAAAAAATAAATAAATTTTATAATTAAATTATTTTGTGTGTGTGTAAAATTGTGGGGACGAAAAATGCAATTAAATTTCATACAATATCTTATTTAAATTATAGAAATTTGGCATTGTGTGTATAAATTTTTGTGGGGACGAAGTTTTTTGTATACTAATAGAACTATACAATGATGAAACGTCAAAAAATCTGAGAGGAAGACACTTTAGGGTGGGGGATATTTCTGCCGGGGTGTGTGCTCGAATTTCAAACTTTTTTTATCCGACTGGCCATTTCTGATAATATCAGGTGCCCTGAAACGACACTGAAAACTTCGTTCAAATGGTATAAACATCTGTATTGGGGTGTTTTGGTACGAGAAAACCGAATCTGACTTTCTTTTTACGATAAAACCCTACTTCCCGTACAAAATTAGCAAAAATTGGCCAAAAATGTGGATTTTTTTCATTCGAATGAAATTTGGCCCACGACAAACATTTGAAAATTGATATACAGGAGTTTTTAAGGTTGCTGAAATTGAAAAAGTCCAAATTTCTAACTCTACCCCCGCGGGGTGAGGGAGTAAATATTTTTAAATATTTTTAATATTTTCGTCAAAATTGGTATATAAGGGTTTTTGGGGTCGTCGAATCTGAATCTGATAATAAATTATTTCTAATTTTACCCCCTAAGGGGCGGGGGTAGTTTTCTTGAAAACTGACATATTAGGGTTTTTAAGGTCGTTAAAACTAAATCTTAAAATATTTTTTTTATAAATCCACCACTGAGGGGCGGAGGGTAGTTTTCGTAGAAATTGGTATTTTGTTGTTTTTGATTTTGCTGAAAGTGAATCTGATAATAAAAATCCATTTCACGCGCGGAGGTGAAAATGGGAAAGCTCTTTTACTGGGCAGTGTATTTTCTCTGATTGCCGTGAAACTTTCAGGAAGTTATCTTTCAATTAAAAAAATTAAGTGTGCAAAAATTTACGAATAAAAGGCTTTCACAAAATTTTGAAAATTTTCCAAATGGGAAAGCAAAATAAGTTTCACCCCTAGGATTTGACCATTTGGCCTCTTCCCATAAGAAAACCGGTTAAAATCAAGCAATAACCGGTTAACCAATTTTTATAAATACTCGTAACCGTTTTTCCATCTCTAAAACAAATCAGTTCTTATCCGACTCGCGCAGAAAGATGCCAAAATGGACCCAAAAAAAATTATACAGCTTTTTTTACCTACTTAATAAGTATTACTCATTATTTTATTTTTTATACCAATGGCATTACCATAAAAAATTAAATTATATAACCTTAAAACATTTCAACCCTATGAAAAATGACCAATAGAAATTTGTATTGATCTCTATTGGTTTATATTGGTCTGTGTTGGAAAAATATAAAAAAAAAAAAAAAATAGTTCTGCAAATACACCTCCATGGAGGTGCAGATTACCGAATCAGGAGGTGCATTATTACATACGGTAATCTTATAAGATGCAAATTTGCACCTTAAGGTAATTTCTTCAACTAATTACAGTGTACCTACATTTTATGAACTGGCACCTCTATGGAATGTAAAAAAAATCAAGATCAACTCTACATGCTGTATTTTACCTCTTCTCTTCCCCTTGCCTCAACTTACAGGTGCCAGTTCGAATTGCGACGGGTATACTTTAACTCTAATATTAGGATATCCTACGAAAAAAAAGTCGTATATTATATTTTGAGAGGTTTATTCACTTAGAATAGTAATTATATACCAAGGTAGAGAAGACATTTTTTATAGCCGGGCGTATTAAATCCCGAGCTGCGTAGCAGCAAGGGATTTAAGGGCGCGAGCTAACACTATTTAACTATTTTGATTCAAATAATAAAATACATTTATTAACAGAAATTATATTTCATGAAATTTTCATAAAAATCAAGTAGCCTTGATCAATGACATTTGTGCAAATAAATACATTGAACTGACGTTTAAAAATTTAGTTCTTTTTTATTTTTCATGATATTTAGAAATTATTGATTGTATTAATTGGTAATAATTATAATTAACTATATTTAATAAATAAAAAGTTATGTAAATCTATTTTCTTGGGTTTAATTAGTAAAAATTGCACAAAGAACTGAAACATCGAAAGTGACAGAAATCAATTGTTTATAAAATTTACTCCTACTAGGAAAGAAAAAGTTATTATTGTTATAGGTGAAGAAAATTGATTTCACAGTCTGAAAACATGATAAATAATGGTATGTTCTAAAGCTAGTAGTGAAAAAATTGTTATATTTGCGAAATTGCCGTCGTTCCTAATAAAAAAGTCGATTTTCTCAAAACAATAAAAATGTAGATACGGCCTTCTTACCTAATACGGCAGAACAGCTGTTCAGTCTAGACTAGGTACAGGACAACTATATAACCTGTTCTGACAGTTTAAATGTTGTTGGTTTTATCCTATTCTGTTATCAAATATTTTGTTTATTTTACTAAATATATTTATAAATACTATTTGGTATAATTAGTATTTAAAAATACAATTCTATAGAACAATACTATTTTATATTTTAAGGTTTTATTCGCGGTAAATAAAATACAAATAGATATTTATAAATATGTCGTTTTTTGAGGACATAGTGCCTCCAGAACCCATAGCAATTTTGGAAATATATAGGGAATATATGGAAGATCCCGATCCAAAAAAAGTGAGCCTAATATCAGGAGGTAAGATTATTTTTTAACTTATAATTGATGCAAGGCTGTAATCAGAATAAATTCAGGGGGCTCACCATTTTTTATTTGCAATATTTTAATGTTTTATAAATTTTAATCATACGTGCGCGACTTCCAAGTTAGTGCCGCAGGCGATTTTTTTTATAACTTTTAAGGTCACAACTTTCTATATATATAAACATATAATATAATTATATATAATTCTATTCTGTGGATAGTAGTATAATAATAAAAAGGTGCTAGTCATTAAACTGTAACGTTGGGGAATTCAATTTACGTAAACAATATTTATTAACAAGAAATATAAAATTATAACAAAGGAAAGTACCAACGCCCATACATGATGATGCTAAATAATATGTTTGTAACAAGCCGTGAAGATATTTAATGAATGCGACGCATTCAATTATATGAATTAATACACAATGGATATATTGCAACTTAAAAAAAAAACTAATATATATTATATATATTTTTTTTAATTCTCTCTTTGAAAAACTAAATATTTTTGGAAAAAAAAGTTTTTTTTTGAGAGGAAAAAATTTTGAAAAAATAAATTTAAAAACTTTTTCCAGAAATAGTTCTTTTTTCAAAAAAGGAAAAATAAAAAAAAATAAAAATTATAGTTTTTTATAATTTTTCTTTTTAGGTTTTACCCCCATAACTTTTTGGGGTATTACTTTCCAAGACAATA
>CAUEHQ010000822.1:0-16506 GCA_958510825.1 Brachypterus glaber | reverse complement strand
TTATATTTTTTGTTTAAATATGCTTTTTATAGTTTATAGTTTTTATAAGTGGTAGTTATGTGCCCGACTATCCATTCTCAGTCCTTAATTGAGACTTCATTCTTCTCTTTTGTTAGAGAATAAGAGTTTATTTCTGGCTGTATAGTCGAGATTTATAATTATTCTCAGGAATAAGTTCTTTCCTTTTCGTTTGTATTATCTTCAGTAATACTTACATGGTTCTGGCAGAAACCATATTTACATTTTGGATTAAATGTAATTTCAATAAGTAACTTCGTTATTTTTTTTTATGTATATAGTTTAGGTTAGTGAATTTAGTGGTTTATCCTATTTAAAAAAAAAAAAAGATCTGTTTCCAATCTTTTTTACCATACGTAGGGGGGTATATAGCAGTAAAATTAACTTCTTTTGTATAATTTTGTGCTATATTGTAAATATAAATAAATGAATAAATATTAAGATTATCTAGTGTACCTTCACCAATTTTATATTATATTCAATGATGTACCTGGTGCTATGCAACCTGTAATTCAAATGACAGAATATTAGTTCACGACTAAAATATTAGAGGTCTCTCTTTTTGATTTGGCCTTACAAAGAGCAAAATGGCTAAAAGTCTAATAATTTTGAAATATCTAAATTTATATTAATCATCTCTTTATAAAAGTAAGTAATTTCTTTTTGATACTATTTATTAAATATAGAACTAATATTCTTTTCATTTATTTACAGAATAGGATGAATTAATTTTATAAAATATGTCTCAAATGGAAACATAACCTCAAAACACACGATGTTTTGGTAAGCTACCTAAAATCTTTATTTAATATCTGTTAGTTATTTTCAATTTTCTTTTGATTAGTTTCACTTCCATGCTGAAATTTTATTTTAATGGATCCAATGTTTTGGGAACTGCAAATATTCATGAAATGAAAATAACCTTTGTAACCTACAGGGCTTGATAGAAACACCCCACAATCAACAAACTCGGTGAGACAATTCCATTTTTATTTTATAAAACGTAATTCCATATATGGTTAAAACCAATATGTCTATATTTCAACAAATTTTCATATGTTTTAATTTTATTTATAAAAGTTAATCTTTTTAATATTTTGAGCTCATAATGCGTAAACCAAATAACTTTTAATTTGATTATATTTTGTATAATAATGCAATAAATACTTACTTTTCATTTATAACCAAATAACTGCTTTTAATTACACAGTCTTTAGATAAACGAACAACAAAATGTTAAATCCTAAAATGATTGATTTCTTCTTAGATATCACATATTCAACCTCTAAAGATTTAAAAAGGATTTAACTTGGCTCCCAACAAATTTTTATATAGGAATACTGTGCAAACCCCCTCTTTAGCTCAAACCCGTTTCATGTCCTTAAAACAGCTGACTAGTCATAACTGATCGGGAAATGTATTTTTTTTTAAAGAAAATTAATGCAACACTTAAAATACCATGTATTTTGGTGGGCAGAATGTTCGATTTTCATTTTTTTACTATTTTTAATATTTTTATTTTTAATACTTTTATAATTTGTTACAAATCAAATAATATTTAAACTTTAAAATTCCGCGCTTCATTTTAAGACATTTTTACATTTTGCTGCGCAACCGCAGAAACAGACAGTTCAGTATAGAATTCAAAAACATGGAAACGTGTTAAAATCGCTCCGCTTAAAATTATTTCGTTTTTTGATATAATCTCCGCTTTTTGTTATTATTTTATAAACATTTTGTGCATCGTGAGACACCAGACTGGAAACCACATCAAGGGCGCCCTTGGATCAAGAAAAACTGAAGAAAAAGGTCAGTGCTATTTTTTTGTAACGAACATATTCTATTCGTGATTTTTTTGTGAAAAATAGATTTAATAGAGCAGTCCCGCGTGCTCCAATAACTTACGTTTTGCCAAGTACTCTGAACACCAAAAATCTGTTTTCCTGTTGTAGTTTTACGTTTTCTGTTTGTAATGTTTCTATTTTCTTATCGTATTCCTCAAAGGATTTTTCTATTTCTTTTCTCAAGTGCGTGATTTCTGCCTCAATTTTTTCTGTCTTATTATTTATATTTTCGTTCAATTTATCAAAAAGATCCTTCATGAATAACCTTGGTGGCTCGCTAAAATCTGCCATATTTTTTAAATTTTATTTAAAATCTTATCTTTAATAGTGCGACAACTTCGTAGCATTGACAACACTGTATATAGTTGTTTAAAACGGGTCGAATGATAAGGTGATATCAGTTTGTAATATTTTTGTTTATTTTATTAAATAAAATAGATTTATTTCCTATGTTTTGATATCATACTTTTATTTAATTGTAAGTAGTTTTTATTTTTCACTAGAGCAGATTTAAATTTTACTTTTTCATATATTTTTAAGTTTTTCTTCACAATAAACAATTTGACATTTGACATGGAATACAAGATTTCGCTAAATTTTCGATTTCCTTGTGGATTTCTGGCCACCATACGTAGGATCTCACGATTTTCTTCATTTTACATATTCCATAGTGACCTGCATGCACTTCTTTTAGTATTTCTTGCCTCATACTCTTTGGAATAATCACCCTGAAGCCAAATAACAGGATTCCGTTATCGAAAAACAATTCATCTACGATTTTCAAATGCCTTCATTTCTCTGGACATTTCTTTAGGCCATATACCTGTTTTTACACATGTTACGACTGTCTAGCTCTTCATCCTCTTCTGTCCGTTTTTGAACTCTCTGATTGTTTATAGGCCACGCTGCTGCTTTTGTCGTGTAATTTACATAGCTACATAACTTTTCCTCATTTGCAATTACATTCAATGGACTTCTGCTGCAATAATCAGCTATTTTTTTCTCACCTTTGATATATTCCAACATATGAAAATCCCGACAGAAATGCAGCCCATCTTTGGATCCTAGATTCATAGTTTTTCGGTAGCCCTTTTTGCTCTCCAAAAAGGCCTAACAAAGGTTTATGATCTGTCCTTAGAACGAAATTTCTACCTGCTAACCAGTTATAAAGCTTCTTAACTGAATAATAAATGGCTAAAGCTTCTTTGCGTATGACTCCATAATTTTTCTCTGCAGGCTGGTACACTCTGGAAATAAAAGCAATAGGTCTCTCAGACCCGTCAGGCATTCTGTTACTCAGGACTCCGCTGATACCTGCCTCAGAAGCATCGGTAGTGAGAATTAGTTCTAGATCTGGATTATAATGAGTCAAAACTAAATCTAATGTTAAAATTTCTTTAATTTTTGTGCAAGCTTTTGAACATTTTTCATCCCAGTTAAATTTTACATCCTTTTTTAACAAACTGTATATAGGGCTCATTATATTTGCCATATCAGGAATAAAACTTGAATAAAAATTGAGCATTCCCACAAAAGATCTAACTTGAGAAACATTATTTGGTGCAGGAGCTTCAACAATGGCTTTAACTTTACTTTTATCTTTATATGATCCTTTTTTACTTAATTTAAATCCCAAATAACTAATCGATTCTTTGAAAAATTGACATTTATCTCCATTAACTGTCAAACATGCTTCTTTAAGACGAATTATTACTTTTTTTAACGTTTCTAAATGAGTTTTTCTATCTGGCTCAGTAATTATGATATCATCCAGATAATTATACACATAGGGAATGTCTTGAAAAAGTTGCTCAATATATTTTTGACAGATAGCAGACCCTGGGCTAATGCCAAAAGGCATTCTATTCACTTGAAATAACCCTTTATGTGTGGACCAAGATAAGATTTCTTTAGCATTGATATAAAGCTTAAAATTTTTCATTTTGTAAAATGTTTTAAAATAATAATTTTATATTAATATACATAGCCTCTAAGATCTGGTTCTTAAAAGCAAGCATGAGTAACGTTGGATATTTTTGGTTTCTGTTCGGACCCCTCTAAGTAAAATCGTTGACCTTTGGTAGTGGGGAATTTAGATATTCTTGCCCAGACCCCACCCAGAAACATAAGCATGTGTGACCTAAATATGCCTCATTTTAATTTATTGCTTTTCAAAAAATATAAAAGAAGTGAACTCCTTAAATCTTGATCAGTCTTGAATAGTTTTTTGTCTTGTTAATTAAACAGTGTCTAGTAGTGCCAATAGTAAAAATGTAAGTGCAGTGTACCTATACAGGAGGATTTGTATCCACCTGTTAAGAATAATATAAAGAAAAAAATTCTTTTTTTTTATTTTTGGGACTTGTAATTTCAATGTTAAAAATATTAACGCGAATTTGGACACTTAAATATTTTTCGTTGGATTACTTTAAAATATTTGCGAATTTTATTTGGTTCTATTTTCTATCTACACTGTTAAAAATTTTGGCGATAATGAACTTTGAAAAATATTGTGTGTAAATATTTAAAGACATACGTTCCTGTTTTAATATTTGCACTGAGAGAAATGTGGACAATAAATGGGGGTTTGAAAATTATGGTGAAAAGTTGGAATTTCAAACATAGAATGTTTTAATTTAAAAGTAATTAATGGAAAACTAATATATAACGGAAATTAGAATTTATGAGCTTTGCATAGAAGTAGGACTTAGAAGTAAGAATTGATCTTTCATGTTCTTGAAGAATTATTTAAATATTCTATTAAAGGTTCAATTTACCATTTATCCCCGTTTTTAAGTTATTGTAAAATTAAATATTTGAAAAGATAAAGCATAAAAGGGTTTTCTAAGTAGGGGACGAGTTCTTTCCTCTTTATGGGCGCTTGCACTGAATGCGTCTCTTTAATTTTTATAACCGCTAATGGCTATCAACTTTGTTGATAGTTGAGCTTTACTGTTAATTCATTGGTCATTTATTTTCATGTAAATTAATTAAATAAATGGTGGTTATAAAAGTTATTATAGTCTTTGCTTTTTATTTTTATTTTATTTATTATTTATTTTCATGTAAATTAATTAAATAAATGGTGGTTATAAAAGTTATTATAGTCTTTGCTTTCCCCATTCCTCACTTAGTAGAGTCAGATCAGACAGCTTAGAACCTGTAGTTGCTTTTCAGAGAATTGGGTGGTTACATTACAGTATGCAGATGTATTTGTATATTATCTTGGACAAGTTCGTATTTGAGCAAAATCGGTTGGGGGAAGGAGAATAAAAGGAGCAATTTGTGTTTTAATCGTATTTTTTTATTATTTACAATAGAAGAAAATTTTTAAAATCACATGAAACGTTAAATAAAACTAAACAAAAAATATTATAATTTCTTCCAGCGCCCGCCCCCTCCCCAAAATGTAATAAATTGTTTCTGGACATAACTTTTTTATGGGAAAGTATTCTCGTTAATTCTAGATGTCTGGTTAAATGTTAGAAGAATATTGGGGCTAAAACTCAGCGGTACATTGTTGGGCTACAGAAGATTCTCGGTGCCGAAAAGATCGACTGTCTCATAAAATGAATACCTAAGGGTAAAATCCTGAAGTAGTAATAAATAGAACACTAGATAGGTAGGTTTGTTAGGGGCGCCGGACTTTTCAGCGAAAAAATTACCGTGAACACCATTACCGGGCAGTCCATTACCGCGATCGCCATTGCCGCGACAAGCCATTATCGCGCATGTGCTTTACCACGAAGGCCATTATCGCGCAGTCCATTGCCGCAAACGGTCTTTATCGCGTATAACTAACAGCGAAAATTGTTTACCGCGTCATTTTTTAAGTATTATTTTTATTTTATGTAAGGGTTTTTCCGTGGGATTGATGGCAGTTTGGTTTGGTTAGTTTATAACGTTTTTTTTTTCTTCTACGAGACTCTTTTTGATGTTGTTTAAAAAAAAAGAAGAAGTAAGGCTAGCTCAATAATTATTTACTATAAAATAATATTAATTCAAATAACAACAGAATGTTTTTTAAAACGTTACATAATTTTTTCTAAGAGAGATATTGAACAGGGTCTTTACCAAATATATGCATATATAGGGTTCACAAAATACAAGATAATTAGGTTCTATTTACGGTAATTAGATGGTTCACAGAATTTAGATATAAATGTAAAATCATAAACACACTTACCTGGTTTCCTACGGATTGTCATCAATGGTAAATGCTCGATGCGGTTACGGAATCTCCAGCTGGTGCAAAAAGCAGTCAATCGCCAATCTATGCGACACAAGTAGGCGAAAAGCAGGAACATAGACAAAACTGAGTATTCAAGCAGCGTACTTCTGATGGTTCGTAACAAGATAACCACCAAAGCAAAAAGTCCAAAATATGAAACCCTAAAATATGAAAAATAGGTTAACCACCTATTTATTTTCCAACTACTAAAATAGTAATAAAATCAGATACCTACCTTTATTAATAAAGGGTCTTCGAAATATCCCAAAATCCAATATTATATGGAACATAAATCCTTTAAGTAACTAAAATTATAGCAAATATTAGCTAGGAAAACTCAGAAAAAAAATGTAACTTACTTGTAACTGAAAATCCGCAAAAGCGACAATCCAAGCCAAACAAATATAAGGTCCTTAATGACCAGCACGAAAAGGGCTTCAAATTGATAACAAAATAAAGGCATAAAATTAATCCTTTTTACAGATGATTTTAGATCACAAAAAGTTATGCCAGTTTATAAAGTTACAAAGTACTGAATAAAAAAAGGACATTCTTAACTGAAAAGTTCACTAGCGACCAAGTCGATAATAAATTATCAATAAATTATTGAACTAAATCAATAAATAATCCATTGTTCAACAGAGGGCAATATCGATAAGTACTTAACAACTTTACCGATAGAGGTCGTTACTAATCATAACTTGTATAAAAATACGGCAATTGTACCAAAGATGGCGCAATGCTAAGCGGTAAATTTAAAACCGTTACATTCCCCCCTTACTTTCAGAGGATAAAATTCACTAGAATTTTAACCGAAACAACAATATAAAATACAAGATTGGTTTAGTTAATAAAACCTTGAAAAAAATAAATAAAAACTAATCATTATCAAAATTATCATCATCCCCAACATATGGCTTAAGGTCTTGCACATGCCAAATACCCTTAATTATACCAGAATTATCCTTTAATTCATATGACCATAAACCAATTTTTTTATGAATTATGAACGGACCAATAAATTTTGGTGCTAATTTAGCAGAAAATTTTTTAGCTGAAATAGCTTTATTGCGTCTCCAAACTTTCTGACCTTCAACATACTCAACTGATCTCGCCTTAAATCATACCGTTTCTTATTATTATCTGCCGAGGACTTAATCTTTTTAGCTATATCTGCATACATCTTTTGAAAACCAATTTTCCGAGAAGCAATCGCTGAATCCAAATTTTTATCAGTAGAATATTCCATAGATAAATAATCGTTACCAGATAAATTATGCTCTCTAACAAAATTTACATTAAATGGACTATATCCACTTGTTTCCTGTCGAGAAGTACAGATAGCTAAACCTATAGACGAAAGATTTTCGTCCCAACTTTTATGGTTTTCAGTAATGTAGGTCGAAATCATTGTTTTAACGATACGGTTAGAACGCTCACAAGGATCAGCTTGAGGCCAATATAAAGGAGTATAAGAAATCTTAACACTATATTTACGACATAAAGATTGAAATTCTTTAGAAATCATTTGTGGTCCATTATCACAAATTAAATATTGTGGCACTCCATATTTGTGAAAAATGCCTAACTTAAACTCTGCAAATGAACTTGAAGAGATTAAAAATTTCAAAACTAATACATTACTAAGAACGCAACAAAAGAAAAATCAACTTTAATTCCGTCACAATCGATAGTTTCACAAAGACGAAGACGCAACGCTGCAATTAACAAATAGCCGCAAAGCAATAATACAACTACTATCCTACACTATAATATCCAATCTCTTACAAATAAAATAGATGAGTTAGACACATGGATAAACGACATTTTACCCACATTTTACCCACTAATGCTGAATGAAAATGGTACACAAATTTCGGATGCCTCTGAGATAGCTAATATATTTAACACGTTCTTTGCAAATATTACAAATTAAATTAAATTAAATTTAAAACCTAAAAAAAATGCAGAATATTACCTCAAAAAAAGTAAAATTTCAAACAAAAATATATTTTCTTTTAAGCAAGTTTCAGAAATAAAAATTGAAAAAGCTGTCAAAAATTTAAAATAAAAAAAATCATGTGGTATAGATGAAATTCTCATATTATAAAGTCAAATATTAAATATTTAAAAAAAGCTTTAAAGCATATTTTTAATTTGTCAAATCTGACGGTATATTTCCTAATAAATTTAAAACGGCAATAATCAAACCATTAGTTAAAAAGGGTGATAATCAAAATAAAGAAAACTATAGGCCCATTTCGCTTTTGCCGAGTTTGTCAAAAATTTTGGAATTATTAATTAGGGACCAGTTAATTGATTTTCTGAACAGACACTCTATATTGACTTCATCTCAATTTGGTTTTCGAAAAAATAAAAACACGTCGGATGCGCTATTTGATTTGCTTTCTAATATAAATGAACAGATAGAAAACAGTTTATATATTATTGCAATTTTTTGTGATCTATCCAAGGCTTTCGACTGCGTAGATCATACTATATTATTAAAAAAACTAGAGTATTATGGTATAAGAGGCCCTGCCTTAGCCTGGTTTGCTTCCTACCTACAAAATAGATTTGCGCAGGTCGAGGTTTTGGATGGATACTCAAATACCTATAAAAAAGTATTTTCTAGACTGGAAAGTATGAAATGCGGCGTCCCACAGGGGTCAATTTTGGGGCCTCTTCTCTTTTTAATATATGTTAACGATCTTGTTTCTAATTTTCCAGAATTAAGCTTTTATTTATTTGCTGAGGACACTTGTGTTTTGAATAAAAATAAAGACTTATTTAACTTAATAAATAATACTGAAAAGTTAATAACTTCGGTGCTAGATTGGTTCCATGCAAATGGTTTAATCCTAAACTGTGACAAGACCTTAAATATTATATTTTAGAGAGAAAACTCCAAGATTGATCCCAAAACGCTCAATACACCTGAAGGAGAAATTAAAGGGGTGCAAACGACAAACTTTTTATTAGGATTCATATTAAATAACAAATTAAATTGGGGTGATCATATTTTAGAGTTAAAGAAAAAATTAAGTAAATCTATTTATGCTATTTCCAATATTAAATACTATATGGGATTCGAATCTGCTAAGTTAGTTTATTTTGCACTTTTTCATAGCGTTCTTAGTTATGGCGTTGAGTTTTGGGGTAACCATTCTACAGTTAAAGAGGCATTTGTTCTTTAAAAACGCGCTATACGTATTCTATGTGGGCTTTCTAGTAGAGATTCCTGCAGAGAACATTTCAAAAACTTAAAGATTTTTACTGTTTCAAATATGTTAATATTTAAGTTAGCAATTATGATACATAAAAGACGTTTATGTTTCAGTACGTCATCTGATAATCATTAATATAATACAAGACAATGTAAAAAACCGTTATTACCTAGGTATGATCTTGAAATAAATAGAAATGGTCCCACATATACTGGAATAAAAATATATAACCGCTCGCCTAAAAAAATAACAGAGATTGAGAATGAATCCGTATTTAAAAAAAAGTTAAAGTTATTTCTAAATAATTATGTTTTTTACAACCTACAAGAGTTCTGGAATCAAAAATTTGATTAAAATATTAACTTGTGGTTTACTTACATATCTTGTTGTATTTGTTCAATTTTTTCTCAACTTAACATTTTTTTTTTATTTATATTAGTTTATTTTATTTTTTTGTACTTATTTTTATCTTTCTCTATGCCTTAGGGCGATACCTTGATTATTATTTTTTTATCTTGTATGTATTACATAATTTTGTATCCTTTATTAATGAGAAAATAAATTCTATTCTATTCTAAAATACTCCCGTAAAACTAACTAACTTATTATATTACAATAATGAAATTTTGTTTTTAATGTATCAAACGGCATATTTACTTATTAATTGACGAGAGTATATGTTTACATACATCTTAAAATATTTGTCATAAATGTGTGGATGCTATGAACTAAAGAAAATTAAAATTGATACAACTATTTTTTTTACAGATAGCACTAGTTTACAAATTTCAACTTTTGTTTTATGTGAGTAGTATAAAAGACGGGTGATTAAACTATTTGCCTCTCTCTTTAACACATGCAATTTTCCATACGATGACGTCACACCTACCATTCGCCCTCTCTCTCGTACATTGGTTTGCATCTTTGCCAACAGATGGCGCCACATTCATAGATGGCGCTGCGTCTCCGCGCAACAGATGGCGCTGCATAACAAATCAGAAAACCTTGGCAGCGTCTCCGCTGCATAATGGTGGGTTCTATGCTAACATCTAATGTTCATTCATAGATGGCACCTCCGCCAATTTTAAGATTTCTTTTTTATGGGTTTGCGTCTCTGCTAAAATGTTTCCTTTTTTATGGGTTTGCGTCTCTGCTAAAATGATATAAGAGGGCGAAAATTCTGCTATCATCATAATACGGGGGCTATTCAAAAACATAATTTTGTTTTTTTTTTAATTTTAAGCGGGAAATTAAAAAAAATACTATCTCCAAAGGATGTATTTAAAAAAAAGATCATGTCAAGTGGCATATCTACAAATCAAAAGCTGTGTATACCTTAGGACGTGTCACAGAAAACTTCATGCTAGACCGAAAGCTCCAAGAGCTTTTGACAGACCCATCGAAAGCTCAAAAAAGGCTCCGAAAGCTCGAAAAGCTCTACTTCGATATGCTCCTTATTTGATTTGTTTTTTCAACGAAAATTCAAATTACTGCGAGCTTTTAACATTAAAAGTTTCCACCAGCCAGCAAGCCAGCCAGCCAGCCAGCTTCCGCCGCACAGTTGAAAATTTACATTTTCAAAGTAGACCTTGTGTGTGGTGTCTATCGTTTTATCTCGATCCAAGGAATAAAATAAAAACCGAGCTTTCAATCTCCAAATAGCTCATACTTCCAAACAGACATTTTTTTTTCATTTAGTAGTAACAGATTATATATAAAAAATTATTTTATTTCTATTTTAAGTTACATTGTTTATCTCTAGTTTTATTGATATTTCGATAACAATGGGATCTTTGTATAGTATGCACAAATGTGCGTGTGTATTTATATAGAGGTTAATAAAACTTCATACCTAATTGTATACATTTTTAATTAAGTTATACAAGATAAAATTTTATTATAGTTTGTCCGTATCACATACTACGGGGGCTATTCAAAAATATGATTTTGGATTTTTTTTTTAATTTTAAGCGGGAAATAAAAAAAACTATCTACAAAGGATGTATTGCGTCTCTGCTAAAATGTTTCCTTTTTTATGGGTTTGTGTCTCTGCTAAAATGATATAAGAGGGAGAAAATTCTGCTATCATCATAATACGGGGGCTATTCAAAAATATAATTTTGTTTTTTTTTATTTTAAGCGGGAAATTAAAAAAAAAACTATCTCCAAAGGATGTATTTAAAAAAAAGATCATGTCAAGTGGCATATCTACAAATCAAAAGCTGTGTATACCTAAGGACGTGTCACAGAAAACTTCATGCTAGACTGAAAGCTCCAAGAGCTTTTGACAGACCCATCGAAAGCTCAAAAAAGGCTCCGAAAGCTCGAAAAGCTCTACTTCGATATGCTCCTTATTTGATTTGTTTTTTCAACGAAAATTCAAATTACTGCGAGCTTTTAACATTAAAAGTTTCCACCAGCCAGCAAGCCAGCCAGCCAGCCAGCTTCCGCCGCACGGTTGAAAATTTACATTTTCAAAGTAGACCTTGTGTGTGGTGTCTATCGTTTTATCTCGATCCAAGGAATAAAATAAACACCGAGCTTTCAATCTCAAAATAGCTCATACTTCCAAACAGACATTTTTTTTTTCATTTAGTAGTAACAGATTATATATAAAAAATTATTTTATTTCTATTTTAAGTTACATTTTTTATCTCTAGTTTTATTGATATTTCGATAACAATGGGTGTAAAAACTGGGGGTGTTTAAATGCAAAAAAAGAGTTGAACTGTAATTAAGGACCAGCGCTAGTAGATAAAGATATATTACCTTATTCCTTTGTAGATTTTCTTCTGACTAGATCTAGTGTTTTTCTTCTCAGGAACGTTGGAGATAAATCCTTATCCTAATGAGCACGCGATAACTATTTGTGGTAGAGCAATAGACTCTATATTTATAGACGATTCATAGCTATGATTTGTGATTTTGCGCGAAAATAATATATGCGGAAACGGGCCGCGAGTATATCGATTCGATACGTCTTAGGTACTAATTGATCGGTACGTTCGACCTATATTGCTGTCCGAAATAATGTTTTATTCCGAAGGTCACGCGCCGAAAGGCAAAAAATTTATAAAAACTAAAGAAATGCTTCGCGAAAACAAAAACAAGAAAATTCAATAATACCAATAAAATTGCTATTAATTTAAGAAAAATAAGGAAAGATTAATCGATAGTTTCACAAAGACGAAGACGCAACGCTGCAATTAACAAATAGCCGCAAAGCAATAATACAACTACTATCCTACACTATAATATCCAATCTCTTACAAATAAAATAGATGAGTTAGACACATGGATAAACGACATTTTACCCACATTTTACCCACTAATGCTGAATGAAAATGGTACACAAATTTCGGATGCCTCTGAGATAGCTAATATATTTAACACGTTCTTTGCAAATATTACAAATTAAATTAAATTAAATTTAAAACCTAAAAAAAATGCAGAATATTACCTCAAAAAAAGTAAAATTTCAAACAAAAATATATTTTCTTTTAAGCAAGTTTCAGAAATAAAAATTGAAAAAGCTGTCAAAAATTTAAAATAAAAAAAATCATGTGGTATAGATGAAATTCTCATATTATAAAGTCAAATATTAAATATTTAAAAAAAGCTTTAAAGCATATTTTTAATTTGTCAAATCTGACGGTATATTTCCTAATAAATTTAAAACGGCAATAATCAAACCATTAGTTAAAAAGGGTGATAATCAAAATAAAGAAAACTATAGGCCCATTTCGCTTTTGCCGAGTTTGTCAAAAATTTTGGAATTATTAATTAGGGACCAGTTAATTGATTTTCTGAACAGACACTCTATATTGACTTCATCTCAATTTGGTTTTCGAAAAAATAAAAACACGTCGGATGCGCTATTTGATTTGCTTTCTAATATAAATGAACAGATAGAAAACAGTTTATATATTATTGCAATTTTTTGTGATCTATCCAAGGCTTTCGACTGCGTAGATCATACTATATTATTAAAAAAAACTAGAGTATTATGGTATAAGAGGCCCTGCCTTAGCCTGGTTTGCTTCCTACCTACAAAATAGATTTGCGCAGGTCGAGGTTTTGGATGGATACTCAAATACCTATAAAAAAGTATTTTCTAGACTGGAAAGTATGAAATGCGGCGTCCCACAGGGGTCAATTTTGGGGCCTCTTCTCTTTTTAATATATGTTAACGAACTTGTTTCTAATTTTCCAGAATTAAGCTTTTATTTATTTGCTGAGGACACTTGTGTTTTGAATAAAAATAAAGACTTATTTAACTTAATAAATAATACTGAAAAGTTAATAACTTCGGTGCTAGATTGGTTCCATGCAAATGGTTTAATCCTAAACTGTGACAAGACCTTAAATATTATATTTTAGAGAGAAAACTCCAAGATTGATCCCAAAACGCTCAATACACCTGAAGGAGAAATTAAAGGGGTGCAAACGACAAACTTTTTATTAGGATTCATATTAAATAACAAATTAAATTGGGGTGATCATATTTTAGAGTTAAAGAAAAAATTAAGTAAATCTATTTATGCTATTTCCAATATTAAATACTATATGGGATTCGAATCTGCTAAGTTAGTTTATTTTGCACTTTTTCATAGCGTTCTTAGTTATGGCGTTGAGTTTTGGGGTAACCATTCTACAGTTAAAGAGGCATTTGTTCTTCAAAAACGCGCTATACGTATTCTATGTGGGCTTTCTAGTAGAGATTCCGGCAGAGAACATTTCAAAAACTTAAAGATTTTTACTGTTTCAAATATGTTAATATTTAAGTTAGCAATTATGATACATAAAAGACGTTTATGTTTCAGTACGTCATCTGATAATCATTAATATAATACAAGACAATGTAAAAAACCGTTATTACCTAGGTATGATCTTGAAATAAATAGAAATGGTCCCACATATACTGGAATAAAAATATATAACCGCTCGCCTAAAAAAATAACAGAGATTGAGAATGAATCCGTATTTAAAAAAAGTTATTTCTAAATAATTATGTTTTTTACAACCTACAAGAGTTCTGGAATCAAAAATTTGATTAAAATATTAACTTGTGGTTTACTTACATATCTTGTTGTATTTGTTCAATTTTTTCTCAACTTAACATTTTTTTTTTATTTATATTAGTTTATTTTATTTTTTTGTACTTATTTTTATCTTTCTCTATGCCTTAGGGCGATACCTTGATTATTATTTTTTTATCTTGTATGTATTACATAATTTTGTATCCTTTATTAATGAGAAAATAAATTCTATTCTATTCTATTCTAAAATACTCCCGTAAAACTAACTAACTTATTATATTACAATAATGAAATTTTGTTTTTAATGTATCAAACGGCATATTTACTTATTAATTGACGAGAGTATATGTTTACATACATCTTAAAATATTTGTCATAAATGTGTGGATGCTATGAACTAAAGAAAATTAAAATTGATACAACTATTTTTTTTACAGATAGCACTAGTTTACAAATTTTAACTTTTGTTTTATGTGAGTAGTATAAAAGACGGGTGATTAAACTATTTGCCTCTCTCTTTAACACATGCAATTTTCCATACGATGACGTCACACCTACCATTCGCCCTCTCTCTCGTACATTGGTTTGCATCTTTGCCAACAGATGGCGCCACATTCATAGATGGCGCTGCGTCTCCGCGCAACAGATGGCGCTGCATAACAAATCAGAAAACCTTGGCAGCGTCTCCGCTGCATAATAGTGGGTTCTATGCTAACATCTAATGTTCATTCATAGATGGCACCTCCGCCAATTTTAAGATTTCTTTTTTATGGGTTTGCGTCTCTGCTAAAATGTTTCCTTTTTTATGGGTTTGCGTCTCTGCTAAAATGATATAAGAGGGCGAAAATTCTGCTATCATCATAATACGGGGGCTATTCAAAAACATAATTTTGTTTTTTTTTTTAATTTTAAGCGGGAAATTAAAAAAAATACTATCTCCAAAGGATGTATTTAAAAAAAAGATCATGTCAAGTGGCATATCTACAAATCAAAAGCTGTGTATACCTAAGGACGTGTCACAGAAAACTTCATGCTAGACTGAAAGCTCCAAGAGCTTTTGACAGACCCATCGAAAGCTCAAAAAAGGATCCGAAAGCTCGAAAAGCTCTACTTCGATATGCTCCTTATTTGATTTGTTTTTTCAACGAAAATTCAAATTACTGCGAGCTTTTAACATTAAAAGTTTCCACCAGCCAGCAAGCCAGCCAGCCAGCCAGCTTCCGCCGCACAGTTGAAAATTTACATTTTCAAAGTAGACCTTGTGTGTGGTGTCTATCGTTTTATCTCGATCCAAGGAATAAAATAAACACCGAGCTTTCAATCTCCAAATAGCTCATACTTCCAAACAGACATTTTTTTTTCATTTAGTAGTAACAGATTATATATAAAAAATTATTTTATTTCTATTTTAAGTTACATTGTTTATCTCTAGTTTTATTGATATTTCGATAACAATGGGATCTTTGTATAGTATGCACAAATGTGCGTGTGTATTTATATAGAGGTTAATAAAACTTCATACCTAATTGTATACATTTTTAATTAAGTTATACAAGATAAAATTTTATTATAGTTTGTCCGTATCACATACTACGGGGGCTATTCAAAAATATGATTTTGGATTTTTTTTTTAATTTTAAGCGGGAAATAAAAAAAAACTATCTACAAAGGATGTATTGCGTCTCTGCTAAAATGTTTCCTTTTTTATGGGTTTGTGTCTCTGCTAAAATGATATAAGAGGGAGAAAATTCTGCTATCATCATAATACGGGGGCTATTCAAAAATATAATTTTGTTTTTTTTTTTATTTTAAGCGGGAAATTAAAAAAAAAACTATCTCCAAAGGATGTATTTAAAAAAAAGATCATGTCAAGTGGCATATCTACAAATCAAAAGCTGTGTATACCTAAGGACGTGTCACAGAAAACTTCATGCTAGACTGAAAGCTCCAAGAGCTTTTGACAGACCCATCGAAAGCTCAAAAAAGGCTCCGAAAGCTCGAAAAACTCTACTTCGATATGCTCCTTATTTGATTTGTTTTTTCAACGAAAATTCAAATTACTGCGAGCTTTTAACATTAAAAGTTTCCACCAGCCAGCAAGCCAGCCAGCCAGCCAGCATCCGCCGCACGGTTGAAAATTTACATTT
>CAUEHQ010000821.1:0-20012 GCA_958510825.1 Brachypterus glaber | reverse complement strand
GCAGCTTTCCGGATATGAAAAAATAATTCTCCTAAATGCAATTACAACAAAGTTATTCAAATTATTTATAAGGTAAAAATGACAGTGTTTTTGTAACGAGATTTTGCAATGCTAAAAATCGATTTTTTTATTAAAAATTTCTTTTGATAAAACAACTCTTCCCCTTTCATACGATACCCGTAGAATCTTTATATCTTCATTATTGTACGCATAATATTGCTGCAAAAAAAAAACATCTTTGGGATAAACAATTGCAATTTTGCAAAAACTATTGAATGAATCATTCTGAAATTTTAACCACATATTGAGTACTCTAAGACGCAACTTTTTACACAATAACAAAGTCGTAGGTTGATTTTGAAAAATTTATTGTTTATCGAACATGCAAATCTTGATCGTTTTTTGCAGTTTTCTATGTAACATATCACCCTATCGACATTTAAAAAAATCCATTTTGAAGGTTTTTTTATTTCCTATAAGATGGTGACCTTTAATTGTTAATATTTTAAAAACTACACCAAATCCACCGCAGCAAATACATAGGTTTTGCTACTATTCACCTGTATTACCTGAAAAACCTTTGGTTGAGTCACTGTCATGGCAAAAGTTTCATATCCCTGGACTAATAGCGCTAGTACTAAGTTACTAATTCGAGAGTTTAAGTTAAGGCAATGCATTGCATTGCAACGCAGGTAATTATTACATAATTACCTGCATATGTATATACATTTTATATTTAAGGTAAATTGTCAATCAATGGGAGATTTAGCTCAGCGGTCAATGGCATCGATATAGCCTGACACTGATCTAATGATCGTGAGTTCAAACCTCACTGGCGCCGATTGCCTTTTTCAGTTAATTAATAATTGAAATTTGGCAAAGGCGTACTCCCTAGATATATTGGTTCGAAAGTCAATTAAAGCCGGTGGTTCCCTCTACTACTAGCCCACACAAGTCCTGGACTTAGGGGATGTGTAATTAAGTAGAATAGTACGAGGTTAAAAAACAAACATAAACATAGAGGAAATGCGCCTAATTTCGGATGGTACCCAAATTTCGGATAGTAGTGTATTTAAGATACTGTCTGCAAAGATAAACAGAAACCTACTTTTATGTGAAGCCAAAAGTCCAACTAAATCCGTCCTGTAATATGATAACGGTATAGGTTCTCCCCTTTAAATGGCAGCACAAATCGTTTATATTGCAAATGGCAGTTTTGTGCTCAGTTGCATTATTATGCTTGTTTATTTTATAAATAATCGTTATAAAAGTTCGTGATTCTGTCTTGGGTAAGTTATGATGTTAGTTAAGTTGATCCACTATTCATAATTAAGCAATTTGAAAACGTAAACATTCTACAAATTTCTAATCTAAAAAGCAGAAAGTTGCCTAATTTCGGATAGACCATTTTTGTGCATTTGATTCCCAATTTCGGATATCCGCAAGGTAATTATTATTCAGGATAACCAACCATTAATTATTATTTTTATAATGATACAACAAACTAAGATAAACAATTTTGAAAAAACGAAAAATACCTAAGATACTAAGATATTCGAAATTGGGAATCTAAAATTATAGTTCCTATAGTATTTGGTAGAAAATCGCTTAATGATTAAATTACGTCTTAAATGTGAAGGAATAACAAGAAACATAAGCAATGGGATGCAGATCTACTCTTGAAAAAATTTTTTCGGATATGTCCGAAATTAGGAGCCCTTTTTCAAATGCACAAAAATGCGCTGATTTTTTTTAACCGTGTTTTTTGGAAAAAATAAACTGTAATAAAATTGCTTTTATAATAAATCATGGTTCGCTATAATAAGTTGTATCTGGTTATATAAAAAAAATATCAAAAAGTAATACCGAGTATTAAATATTGAATACATTGTAAATGGTATCCGAAATTAGGCGACTTTCCTCTATAAATATTTTTGTTGATTTTTCTTGATTATCAAATGGCTACTTCAATAAAAGCAACATACATTTTTACCGATGTTATCCACCTATGGGGCTGTCCATATATTACGTAACGCAATTTTTCAAAAAAAATGACCCCCCCCCTCCCCCCTGTGTAACAAACTGTCACATTTACCAACACCCCCCCCCCCCCCTGTGTAACGCGTAACAATATAAAATTTTTGTTTCGCAATAAATTTAACTGTATTTTCACTATTGATTCGTTTTTCTCGACAAAACAAACATGAACCTAAAATATAGTATAACATAACCTTAAAGAATATTTACACGAAAAAATCACTCAAACTTTAAAAAAATATTCATAGTCAATATCACACAGGGAAAAAATACTAGGTACCTCTTTTTACACTGAGTGTCACATATAACACGTATATTGTTTATGCACAGCTACACAAAATAGTACACACATTAGTGTTCTGTGAGTACACATTTCGCGCGAAAATGTATCATCGCCGATGATTCATCGGCAAGATCACGCAAGAACAGGGCCGTAAGATTTTTTTTTTTATATCAATGTCAACTTTTTTTTTACTGATTACAATATTATTTAAATATGCATAGTTTCGTCAATTTTTGTGTGAAAAAGGGAATTATGGGCCACTAAATAGTAATTTATGTTGAAAATACATCTAACAATCTTAGGAAATAAACATTAAATTTATTAAATTTCGTTACGTAACGTTTACCTGGACCCCCCCCTACCCCCTGTCACAAATTGTAACAATTTCTCTGACCCCCCCCCCCCAGGCGCGTTACGTAATATATGGACAGCCCCTATCTATCGATATCCTTTTTTCTCACTATATAAAAATCCTATTGGTCAATTTTTTAAAGAATCGGCATTGTGTTTGGTCAATATATTAAGAATATTCTAATCATCTAGATAAATTTGTTGTCTAGAGAGATCAAGGTTACCACAGTAGCCACACAAGGTAATTTAGACAGGTAATACAGTTCAGTTCAGTTTATTAAATTTTAATTTATGCAATATATTTACATAACATTAGTTAAATTATCCACCGGAATTAAATATTTGTGTGCGGTACCTATCAATAATAATTTCACATATTTATCTATAAACTAATTTTAGAGATTATTTTTTAACGTTTTTATCTTACGAATCATTTAACAATATTTCTGACCACGTGTTTATTTCTGTCCAATCATATAACAGTTATATTGGGATTTTTTTACTGTAGAAAATTCTAGTGAGAAACGTTGTTTTTTTAGTATTTCTCTTTTACAACAAGATTTCATACCTAAAACTAATTATTAATTAAATATGAATATATTACTAAAATGTAATGAGAGTTTTTATAGGTTGTCTTTTATGAACATGCGCAGTACCGCGGTAGTCAGTACTGCAGTAAGTGACTAAACTATTGACAGAGCCATAATTTGAAATTTAAAAATGGACAAAAAAGGTTTTAATTTAGCAATCGAGAATGGAATTAAATTAACCAAATCAAAGAAAATGCCTGTAAAAATATTGAGATAAGTAATAAAACAATTTATATAATTTTGCGATGAAAAAAAATATAAAAGTAGGTTTGACATATTATAAATCATTAAAAAATAATCTTCCGAGTTACACATGATTCTTCGAATTATCGGGAAAATTCACAGTTTTCATTCAAATTTGCTGTCAAAGGAAATAATAACTCAGGGGCATGCCCCGGTCGTAATTATTTCCAGACAGAAAATTTTCATGAAAACACGAATTTTTCCAGCATAATTCTCAGCCTCTTGTGTAATTATATATGAAAAAACAAGAGGGAAGAGAGAGAGAGAGGTCAGAAAGAGAAAAAAAAGATAAACAAAGGAGTAATGTGACGTGCTAGATAAAGAGGAAAAAAAAGTCATTAAGTCTTAATGACACTGTCCATAATAGGAATTGAGTTATAAAATTTGGGTCCAAGGTAAAATATATAACGCTAAGTATTTTTTTTTTGTTAAGTAGTATAGGTAAGTTACGGCTTGATGCAGCTCTTGCATCACGTAAATATGTATTAAAAAGATGTTTATTGTTTTTGTGAGACCAAATAATAACCTGGTAAGCATACAGAGTATCATACTTAGCCTAAACAACAATTCAGTGAAATATCTTTTAGGTTTTTTGAACATTGTATTTAATATCATAATATTATTATTAGTTACCTTTAGGTCATTAATATTATTGTCTTGTAGACCACCCCATACTATACAGTACCTCAGTAAGGATTTAATTAATGTCCTGTATACTATTATTAACTGTTAATAATTAACAATTTCCTATTTAAAATATCATTAAGTTGGTAGATTTTGCGTATTGTCCTTCTCAGTCTAACTTGTAGGTAGTTAGTATGAAAATTCCACTTAAGGTGTTGGTCCACCATAACTCCTAGGTATTTAACTGAAGAAGAACGTTTAATTACAAAACAATTACAATTGTTTTCCATACCGAGTTCCATACAATTTTATACAGGAATAAACTTGCAACATTATTGTTAAATATTGAAATTATAAAATTGTGCTGGTAACTTTAGTCTCTCGAGTTAATGTAGCTGGTATTAAGATAATTAAATTAATTTTAAAAAATGTATTTTATTTCAAAATAGAATAAAATAGGCAGTTTTGAATATATAATTTATTTTTAGTGTAACTTCTTTCTAAAAATAAGCTAATAAAAGTTTACTGGAAGTTTACTGGAATAATAAGTTTCAATAACCCATTAACATGGGCGTAACACTCCAAAAACGTAAAACGCAAATGTAAGTGTAAAATTTTTTGTCTGGTCATGAACTTGTGCAAAAAGTAAGATTTATATGCCAAACTTTCTCGCATTTTATTAAACATAACTGACTGTATCCCTTTAACTCGATTTTTATTGAGATACTTTATGGTTTACTACTTTTTTTGGTGCTTGGGTGGTAGTTTAACCCTAGTGGGAGTGAATTTTCATTAAATCCAAGGGTGATATCCCTTTACGTCTTTTTTATGTTTTATATTACAGAAAACTGTACTTTTTAAATATTTTTAATTTTTTATTTATTATGCCCTTTAAGAGGGAAATTGCTTTTTACAACTTTTTTGTAATTTTCCCGAATTTATTATGGCCACAAAATTACCCACAATACGTTTGGGAATTTTACCAATTCGTTTTAACAGTGTGTATAAATTTAAAGACCAATTGTTTCTGCTGTCGTAACTACCTCCTGATAAATGCCTAGTTGCTTCTTTTATAGTGGTAAACTTCCCGCTACACTCTATGACATATTCCACCATATGATCTCTCCAAGGTATATTTTCTGGTTCTTTTTCACTGTAAATCGTGGTAGTTTTACCATTTACCTTTATTTTATTTTTTTCATGAGTAACGTCTCCCTTAAATCGACCATGGATCGAGTCGTATTTCAAATGGTGCTCAAAGCTTTCGGAAGTTAGTGAAGGTCCATTTACCGCGGTTACGTTCATGCCTCTTTCCGTGGCTATTTTAAAAACTAGGCGGCCAATTCGACCAAAACCATTAATACCTATACATTTTGCCATTACAGATTTTATTTTATCAATTTTGGAATAGTTTATTTACTTTTTGTAATACAATATGGTCTTATTTGACAATCATGTCATACTTTGATATTTAGCAAGATATCTGGAGGCTTTAGTTCTTTCAGTCATCTTGATGTTTACATTTGTATCACTGATGTCTTAAATTTAGCCGGATTTCAAATTTAGATTTTAGATTTTGGATTCTATACACATTTCGTTTGGACTTTTAATACTGAATGTTATTTGTTAATACTAATACATATTTTGTATTTATATCGACACCATTGGTATTTAACACTTTACTTGTGATATTAAATACTGCAATGTGTGTATTGTATACAAAATGTTGTCATACTAACATAGAGACCGTGTTGGTACATTTGAACCCCCACGCAACATGTGTTTATTAATACTAACATGTTATAGTAAAAATTACTGTAACATTTGGTACAGTATGTCAACATGTCCATCTGCGAAGAGTCGTAGCTCCCTTAGGGCTTATTTCCGGACATATGTTCCTTTGTTGTTTTTAAGTTTTGTGATGCAGAATCATCCCCTAAAATATGTGGCATAACACTGCAAAACACCGTGTATATTTGTGAATACCTGTAGAGGAAATGCGCCTAATTTCGGATGGTTTCCAAATTTCGGATAGTAGTGTATTTAAGATACTGTCTGCAAAGGTAAACAGAAACCTACTTTTATGTGAAGCCAAAAGTCAAACTAAATCCGTCCTGTAATATGATAACGGTAGAGCTTCTCCCCTTTAAATGGCAGCACAAATCGTTTATATTGCAAATGGCAGTTTTGTGCTCAGTTGCATTATTATGCTTGTTTATTTTATAAATAATCGTTATAAAAGTTCGTGATTCTGTCTTGGGTAAGTTATGATGTTAGTTAAGTTGATCCACTATTCATAATTAAGCAATTTGAAAACGTAAACATTCTACAAATTTTTAATTTAAAAAGCAGAAAGTTGCCTAATTTCGGATAGACCATTTTTGTGCATTTGATTCCCAATTTCGGATATCCGCAAGGTAATTATTATTCAGGATAACCAACCATTAATTATTTTTTTTATAATGATACAACAAACTAAGATAAACAATTTTGAAAAAACGAAAATTACCTAAGATACTAAGATATTCGAAATTGGGAATCTAAAATTATAGTTCCTATAGTATTTGGTAGAAAATCGCTTAATGATTAAATTACGTCTTAAATGTGAAGGAATAACAAGAAACATAAGCAATGGGATGCAGATCTACTCTTGAAAAATTTTCTTCGGATATGTCCGAAATTAGGAGCCCTTTTTCAAATGCACAAAAATGCGCTGATTTTTTTTAACCGTGTTTTTTGGAAAAAATAAACTGTAATAAAATTGCTTTTATAATAAATCATGGTTCGCTATAATAAGTTGTATCTGGTTATATAAAAAAAATATCAAATAGTAATACCGAGTATTAAATATTGAATACATTGTAAATGGTATCCGAAATTAGGCGACTTTCCTCTATGTAAATTTAAAAAATAATTAAATCAATGTTCGTAAAAAATGGTTTTTCGCAAACTTAAAAATGCAAATTAAAGAAATTTAAATAAAAGTATGTATTACATTTTTAATTGAATAATTTATAAGTTGATTAAGTCAGACTGATTAACAAATTAAAATCATACAATACTGTATTAAAATATATTTTTAACATATTTAAATTTTTATTACAAAGGAGTAATTAGGTAAAAACTTTTTTCTCTTTGTTTTCTTTTTTTCTCTTTTTCAGAATATACATAACATATCAAGTTTTCATAAGAGCATAACACATGAAGTAGAGATATAGATACTATTTTTTATGAAACCTATCTGTATATTTTCTGTATATTATATCCAACCAAACCAACAGACCGACAGACCGACGGAAATCATATTTTTTGGATATAAAACGTCCAGAATAGTAAAAAAAAATCAATAAAAATTTTTCGATTTTTTTTTTTGCTAACGCAAGACTTTCCTTAGGGAAAGTAAAAAGAACTAAAAATTAATATTTAAAAATAAAAAAAAATCCATGTAACTCTTCATTATTAACTATGTAAAAAATACACTGATTGCTTATGTAAGGACCTATCCAGAGGCTCGCATAACAAGCATAGTACATAAGAATGCGACGCCGTGATTGTTTTGATGTGTCGTCCTGTATCTTGTAAGCCAATCACGGCATCGCATTCTTATTCTTATTATGCTTCTTATGCGAGCCTCTGGATAGGCCTTAACTAAAAAAAAAATAATTGGTGTATTTATTATTAGTAATTTAAAAGTCAGCGTTTGACCTTGAAACGCTTGAAATTTTTGGCTGCGCCGCATAAAATTAATTCTTTGTAAAAAACGAAAGAAAAATATACTTTGAACCATTTGCAATTTTGGTGGAGGCGCCGCGTTCTTTGTTAATTTATGCAGTGGGAAAAAAAGCTTAAAATAACCCCTGCCTATTGTTAAGTTGAACTGTACTGCCTATATCTAAATATTTTTTAACCTCTTATATTATTCCTTTGTTAAGGAATATTTGAATAACATTGATTATTTATTAGATAGCTACTTGATTTTTGATTTGAATTTGCGTGGATTATTAATATTGCTTTTGTATACAAATGGTCTACAAAATTAGGAATATATGTATAAAAATTAAACATTGTAAAGCTTTTATAATGTTAAAAAGTATCTATACACAATATTCCAAGGGAGGCCCTGTCCCTAAGGTTAAGGTGTTCAGTACTTAATTCGTCTTGCCACAAGCAAGTGGAGGAAAATTTTTCATTCATGCGATGTGACATCGAGATTTGTAGCCGACTGTACTTACGGCTGCTCTCTTTGTGACATGGCACTGTTCGCCTGACCGATTTTAAATGAAAATTTCGTGGACCCCTACATTTTTGGACTAAAACATACCTGATGATATAAGAAATCAATTCCCATTTGAAAGAAAATGGTATGCACTGAGTGCAAGAATATTATCATGCATTACTGTGGTGTTATCCCCCCTTCAATGCAACTTTTTGCCCTGTTTTACCTAATGCACGCAATTTCCTTAAAAATATCCTTGAACCTTTTGACGTGGTTGAATCATCGGGATTTATTTATAATAACAAATATTAAATTTATGTTAATCTTTTTAAAAGACGCACAGTTTTGATATTTAATCGGTATTGATCGATCTAAGGGGGCATCCATGAATTACGTCACGCTATTTTTTGACTCCCTTCCCCTTATCACGCTTTAACAAGCTGGCCGACATCCAAAAATATCAAAAAAAAAGTTCCTATAAAGGTTAGTTAGAAATCACTTAAAAAATATCTAGTTGGAGCAACCAAATCAATAGTTAAATACAACACAACTATTCTTCTTATTGCTGTAACCAGAAAACGGGTAAGGTGGACAAGACAACTTGCTGTGCTTACCAGATCCTTAAAATGCAAGTTTTGTTTCTGGCAACCACAACAAGTTGTACTGTTGCCCTTAACATACATACAGTATAGCAAACAAAGCCCAATATCAATTCAAAAATTAGCTCTTGAAAAAATTCCAAACTATGGCCTGTTTCATCAAGCAAGAAAGTAAATTAAAAATCGCACAGTGAATATTTTCAAAACAGATTCGAATATTGGATGTGCGAACATACTGCGTAGTTTATTTTATAAAACATAACTATATTCTATACACAAACATATACTATTCAAACCTGTTGTAAAAATATTTACTGTGCGATTTTTAATTTACTCTCTTGCTTGATGAAACAGACCATAAATGTTTTTCATTTAAATGTTCAATGTCTCAGTGGGCCTCAAGCATTAATAAGATTTAACAAAAATGTACGCAAGGTACGTATACTGCAGTATACTATAGTATATTTAGGTAGTCTAAAGTGTTCAGATGAAATATTTTTTACCGTTAAATCATACATTTTTTTTCTTGGGCATAATTTCTTCAGGAGGACTTCAGGACTTACTACCAATTTCCTGAAAGATTTATTTTAGTTGATTCTTGTTCCTTTTTTAACGCAGAATCAAATTATGCTTATGTTATTTATAATAAATGTAAATTTTTGCTTTAGATGACTTTTAAAACCAATAAGCGAGTTAATTTTAGCTTATACCACTCTACAGGGTTATTCAGAAATAAGTTCGAGAAACTTAAGAGGTGATTCTAGGTCTAGAAATATGAAAAAAAGATCCTATAAAGGTTGGCCCGGAAATGAGTCCTAAAGGAGCTACGACCCTCCTAAGGGTACATCTAAAAAGTAGTATTTATTTAATATATCTGGAACCCTACAAACCACAGTAACGAATTTTTGCACATGCCTTATGGTTATGGTTATGGTTATTAGGGTGGAGGGTAGCTATCTACACGCACTTAGGCCACTTAGCTGGGCCCATTGTACTACCTCCCTTTGGTCGCAGCAATTTAACCTCTCAGCCATCCAATTCTTCGCACATGCCTTAACATTGATAAAGGCTATCATTTCATAAATTTTTTGTTTGGTAATTTTAACCAGGGATGTGCGAAATGGGGCGGGGGCGATGTCACCTTTGGGCCCCAAACTTTTTTATCCGTATATTTTTAGACATTATCTCAATAAAATATTAATCTTTAATTAGACCTGTCAAAGTGAAATTTTTCGTACGGCAGATCGTGAAAAATTGAAATTCTGTATGTACGGGTACAATGACAAACAAAATTTGACAATAAAAATCTAACTAATAGTAACCTATTCTTATCTTATAATATTAAAAATTTAGTTAATGAATTCACAAGAACAACTGAATCAACCCGAAAAGCCATTAACTATATGTGCTGCAATTTTAATGCATATAACGTTATGTTGGGCTCGCATTAGAGCCTATGTATAGGCCCTAAAGCGTTTGATCTAGCTGATCCTTACCCACTTAATAAATTTGAAATGTATGGCTTTAGAGGAAAAATTTTAGAAAGCATGAAGTCATATTTGTGTGAAAGGGAACAATTTGTTAATGGTTTTAGATCTAAAAAATAGAATTATCGTGTGGAGTACCACAAGGTTCGGTTCTTGGACCGCTTTTGTTTATTACTTTTATTAATGATTTGTTTTTAATGGTCGATGAAGAAAGCTTGGTTATGTTTGTTGTTGTTCTTATACTTCTTATTTAACTTAAATTTTAAGTATTGGGGATAATATGTGCGAGACACAAAGAGTTAGTCAATTGATTTTAAATAAATTTTATCAGTGGTTTTTAAATAGTAAATTATTAATTAACGAAAGCGTCCACCACTAGTCACGCTACTCAGGTCAGCAAAAATAAAAGTTTCATGTTGTTGCCCCGTGTTGCTTTTACAATAGAAAGGTGTCATTTACCTATGCACCTTGCCTAATTTTAATGGTAAATTTTTAAAGTTATTCCTATGAAATTATAATTTATTTAAAACTATCACTATTTTCGATTGTTTTTGTGTTGTTTAACATTAATTAAATAATTATTTATCAAAAAATCTATTGGGTATTGTGCTCAAGTAGGTCAAAAAATATACATAAAGGTTGAATTTGACAAATAGTTTCTATAAACATATGTCTAAAAATGCTTCGTAAGGAGCCTCTTTTAAAGTGGTTAAAAAAATCGGTTTTTATTTAATAACACAGGAACCCTTTGAGATATAGCAACGAGGTTTAACAAGTGAACTAATCTTAATACGGTCCAACTTCGTATGTTATTTTTATGTACTTATTTTAAACAGGATTGTGCGAAACAGAGGGGCCTTATTAGTTTTTTGTTCCATACTTTAATCTGTGTAACTTTTTTGTAACTTTATTTTTCGAATATGATTCCTTATTTCAAAATACATAAAAAATGTAGTCTTGCTGTAATACTGTAGGATTAACCGAAAAATTTATTTTAAGGTGAAATTTCACGGTTCGAGGACTAAGACTAGTATGTTGAAACCCGGAATTTCAATGATGCAGGGTTATTCTTTATCAGAAACTAAACCTATACATGTAGGTCGAAAAACTTTGGAGACTATTGTATTTCAATGTATTTTGAGGCGCTGAATCCAAATTTGAGGTCAAAATAGCACCTCATCCGATTAGTTGGAAATAACCTCAGGAAACGTTACTTTCGAGGAAAAATTACAGGAAAGTTTTTCGAGATTATCTCCAAAACTGATTGGATAAGGTGCTATTTTGACCTCAAATTCGGATTCAGCGCCTCAAAATACATAGGAATATAGTGGTCCCCGAAAAAAATCCGGCCTTTTTTTGTGTGGCTGTGTTATCTTTATCAAGAATTGTTAGTTATTTTAATAAGTAAAAAAGAACCAATTATTTAAAATTTAAATGGCCCGGACCTGTAACAAAACTCTTCGCTTTTGCAAAGAAAAATATTATTAAAAAATACAGTCTATGAGTAGCTTATTAGTTCCTACATTATACCTACACGTGTAAAAAAAACTTATTTCACTTAAATAGTGGAAACTAGTGCTAAAAATCAATTACATAAAGGGCCTTGTGGGGGTCGGATATTTAATTTTTCAAAAAATAAATTCAATTCATATTCTTTTGTACATTCTTCTATAGCGTTCATTCTACCAACTCAGTTGGCTTTTTAGTGACCACAGTTGGCTTTTTAGTGGCCACAGTTTGCTTTTTAGTGGCCACAGTTGGCTTTTTAGAGGCCACAGTTGGTCCAACTGTGACCACTGGAAGTTCAGTACAAATTTTTAATATTTTTTTTAATTTTTTTATTTTTTGAATATTATTCGGAGCGTTATAGTTTTGTCAGTTGGCGACGTTTTGGTTAACATAAGTCTCTTTTAGTGGATGTTGCGGCTTTTTTTTGTGTCGAAAAGTTACTAAAAATGGCATGTCAAGACCAACTTCCGCTACTTTGAGTAAATTAAAAATACCGAAATAAAGTTTTAAATGACATAGTTGTAGTAGTAATGTGTGAATACTTTGGACTAAGAAAAAAAATGTCCCCAAGTTTTCATATCTTTTCTTACGTAGACTTTCTAACGCTGGTTTTAGAGTTTACTGGGAACATATTCGTTAGTTTCACATTTTAGTTGGCAACAACAGTATTTTGTTAGGGAACGTTCAAGTATCACGTTACGCAAAATTTGGGAATTTCATAGGAATCAGACTAAATCCTATTCACTAGTGGGTAGTGAGTGCACTCATAAATTATTGAGATTTCTATAAACATTCTGAACGCATCGAATGTTGTTTTAAAACAGATAAAGTTGGCATGAACTCTAAATTGAACAAAACAGGTTATATAATATATAAATTGAACAAAACAGGTTATATAATAAATAACCTGTATAATATATAACCTGTTTTGTTCAATTTAGAGTTCATGCCAATTTTATCTATTTTAAAACAAAATTTGATGTGTATAATATACAGGATGATCTGTAACTGCCATGCCAAAATTTAAGAGGTGATTCTACATATGAAAAAACGTTTCTATAAAGGGTGGTCCGGAAATGAGCCCTAATGGAGCTACGGCCCTTCGAAGATGAGATATTGAATGGGAAACAAATAAGAGCATCAATAAAATTTTAATGCTGCAGGGTGATTCCTCATTTAAAACTGAGCAAAAAAGTATTCTTCGCCAAAACACCTAAATTTAATATTAAAGGAGTAACAGCCTTTTAAAAAGTAACGTTTTTGGTCGCACAAAATGTTACTTCCTCTTAATTGCATTTGCTCCACAGTGTTACACTATATGAAATTTTTAATGTATTTTTACTCAAGAAATCTATATTTTTTACAAAAAATCCAAAAACTACACATAAAAAAGTCTGGGGCACGCCTCTAGATAAATTCAAAAAAAATAAATTAACATAAACATTGCCCTTATTAATAGTAATATACATGCAAAACCTCGTCGCTCTAGCTTAAAGGGTACCAGGGTTATTAATTAAAAACCTTATTTTTATTACAATTTTAAAGTGTCGTATCTCCCCTAGGGCTCATTTCCGGACCAACCTTTATTAGAACTTATTTAATATTTTTAGATGTAGAATCACTTCTTAAATTTTGGACATGCCAGTTATTGATCACCCTGTATATCATAAATTTATGACGATTGAACTCTAAGAATTATTTGAGGAGCCTTCAGGACCGGCCTTTGCATTTCGGCGCCCTGAAGCAAGCTTTTGGTTTGGCGCCCCTATTTGAAAAAAAGTTTGACAAGCTAAAAAAAAGGTCCTCACCTCTGAAAAAAGCTTAACCCCTGTCCAAAAAATTTTAATGACTAAAAAAAATATACCTCACCTCTGAAAACTTCACCCCTGGCAGAAATGTTTTTATAACAAAAAAAAGTGCGAATTATTAACGCCCCTCGACGGCGCCCCTCTGAGCTGCCGCCCTGAAGCAGGGGTTTCACTTAATTCATGCAAAGCCAGACACGAGGAGCCTTGAGAAAAGTTTTAATTTCGGTTAAAAAATATTTTAACACAAATTGATGATTAAAATTTCCCGGAAAGTTGTTGATCCTATCACATGCGAAGCAACCAAATAATTCCGCACCTTGTCAGCCTTATATTCACCTGCACCTACGGCAAACGCTTTAAATCAAGTTGGTCTGTGCACCAAAAGAGCCAAAAAAAAAAGAAATATAAGCCCGGCCATCCGAGGTGGCCTCGCCAGACAGACAGTGAAGCAGCTTAACGCGACGAAACAGACGCACGGTATTCACGGTGTTCGCGGTGTTCGTATTACCCACTTCTTCGCCTGAGGAGGAATTATGAAAAAGGACTTTTTTTGAAAAGTGATTGAATTTTTACGCATTATTTGAGTGCCCAAAATTGTGACTTTTTTGTGATTTATTTTTATTGAAAATGACTCAGTTGGGTAAGAATTTTAGTTTAGTAAAAAAAACACTATTTTCGACAAACCAATTACACTAGTTTATAAATTTCAACTTTTGTTTAATGCGCAACTTTATTTACATGTTTTCTTACATAATTTTTGATGAGAAATCCAAATCCGTCAAGAAAAAAAAAATTTGTTCAGTTTTCGATATAATCCACCCCAAAGTTTTTATTATTTTTTTTTTTAATTATGTCTACCAGGACCACCCATATTTACATTTTTTTTATTATCATGATAAAATTTGGTACATTGGGACTCGATAAATCAAAATATAACATTAAAAAAATCCCAAAACACCTATGTACCGGGTGATACAAAGTTCCCGACCCAATCAGTTTTCTCCGAAACGGTAAAAGTTATGGACAAAATTATATCGGGTTTTTCGATGGTGTCACCTAAGCTACAAATTTAGGTTGATTTAAGGTTTTCAGTTTAGTGAATGATAGGCGTAGGGATAGACATTTTTTTAATTAAAAAACTAACAATTGAAGTTAAATAAAGACTAGTAAGAAAAAAAAACATTTATCAGAGCAAGAAAATATAATAATATTTAAAATATTACAGTCATATATAATTTTAAAGTAAAAAAGACCTTTAAAATCTTTCATTTTAAAACATTTACGTTTCTTGCGCGACCTCCTAACTTTTTCCGATTCGGCTAAAATTTTGCGTAGTATACATGTATAGGGTTTCAATTTCAGACTAGGGCCCGTTAACATTTTTACACCTTGTAGACACGAGGTTCGAAAATAAATAAAAAAAGCTTCTAGTGCCAACTCTAAACGACTTGAGATCCACCTTTAATTTTACATAAATAATAGTCACTTATTGGGCAACCATTTAAGGTCATAACAGTTTAACATTTCAAAACATACTGATTTATAAGTGTAAAATTAAAGAGGCTCGTAAAATGGGTAACTTTAAAATCTTTAGGACCACTGTGCGATGTCTTAACGTATTTCCATCGACTTAAAATTTTAGATAATTCATATTGCCCTAAAGGGCAACAAATTTTTGTATTGGTAGCATTCTTATATTCAACTTTTTTTAAATATTCCTTACCATTTTTGAGAAAAATGACGAGGGCGGGAATTCTGGATCACCCTGTACATGCACTAACCGCAAAATTAGTAGTGTAATATTTCACTACTTTCCTGATTGAGTCAATGGAGCTCTCTACAACTAGAATTATGAAACAAAAGACGTCTACCCTATCTCTATCTCATTTGTGCTACACTTTCCAGCCAACCAAATAAATACTGTATTTGTTTTTCATACAACAAATACAGTATTTATTTGGTTGGCCGGAAAGTGTAGCACTGAGAGGCACGAACGAACATAGCTAATGTGAATCTGTAGAATAAGATAATTCTACTAAAATTTAGATGTCGCCAGTAATTTCTTTAATAGAAATAATATAGTTACACTTTTCGCCCGGCCAAGTAAATATTGTATTTGTTCAACAAAGAACAAATACAGAATTTATTTGGTTGGGTGGAAGTGGGAGTGTACGTATGTCTTCTATCCTTTTTAGGTAGAACTTTTGTCCCTGTCTAATCTAACGGGAGAAATCGCCATTAGATTTTTTTTTAATTTAGAATCAATCACCGTAAAAATTGCCATTTTTGACCCTTCTTACCAAGAAACATGTCTGCCTATGCCCGTAAGTCAATGTACATAACTGTATTGTGCTAAAACAAATTTTTATATATCGGTCAAACACAAAAAGATCATTGTGTGCAAATTAAATTTTTGTTTGGGTACAAAGTAAGTAAGTAAGTAAAATATACAAATCAATTGTTTTTTCGTAATTTATGTAAGCCTAGGTATGCCGTGAAATTGTGATTGTATTAGTAAAAATTTAATTTAAATTACAACAGTTTATTGCATCAAAAATTACTGTTGCGTTTGGAAAGAAGGCCTTTTCCGCACGCATAAATATTGTTTAATTTCTTAATTGCCTAGTGTTATTCTTGATATATTTATTCATAATATTATAAAAATGTTCAAATTTCAACTGTTAATTCTTTTTCTTATTGAAAAAATACAAAAATAAGATTTATTTAATATATAATATAATAATAATAATAATATAAAAGTATATTTTATTTTAACTCCGCTCGTAGGAAAAATATTGTTCCTAACGCATGCGTAAAGAGGCTTTTCTGCACTCGATTTCTTGCCTGAACTCCGCTACGCGTCGTGGAATGCTATATTTTTTATTTGCTCATTAAATGTGGAATAAAATTCTACATTTAATAATATAGCATTCCATTTAAAAAAAAATCATTTTTTTTTAATGGAATGCTATATTTTTTATTTACTCATTAAATGTAGCGGAGCTCAGTCAAGCAGTGCCTGAGAAATTCAGGGAAATACAGGGAATTTTACCAATCTGGGAAATGTTAGCAAGTTTTCAATGATTGTATCTCTTGAAGTGCGTTATTTATAATTTTTAAAAGCTGTGAAAATTGTACAAAAACGTATGAAAATTTCTCTGTAGTAATAGAAAGAGTTATATTGTTTACTTTATATTTACAGAACGCGTTATAAGTAACATCCTTGAAATCGAGCTGCAAGCAAGCAAATCTTGCTTCTGATATTTTTCTGTAAATTTGATAAATTATATTTTAAAGTTTTGATGGATACGACGCGACGTAATTTAACAAACTTTGTATAGTTTTGTCTAAATAACTCGATAGATCTACCTTTAAAAAAAGGTCAGCCGTAAATTGAAAATAAAAATTAAATCAACTTATTTTTCAAAATTCAAATTTTTATATACTTTTTAAATTTTCAGAAGTACAACACAACGAGTCAGTAGGACCAACCGCCATGGAAAACACAAAAAACATAGAAGAAGTAGTAGAACTAACTCCAATCCAAAAATTTTTCACCGGAACCAGCGTTTTCATCACAGGCGGAACAGGATTTCTAGGAAAAATTTTAATAGAAAAACTTCTAAGATCATGCCCAACTTTAAACACAATTTACATTTTGATAAGGACGAAAAAGGGCAAAAACATGCACCAGAGAGTTGACGAGTTATTCGACGACGTTATTTTTGACGTTTTGAAAAAACAATATCCCAAATACAGACACAAAGTTGTCGGAGTGGCTGGAGATTGCAGTTTGCCAAACATAGGAATCAGTTTGCAAGATACTCAGATTTTAATCGATGAGGTAAGTAAGATTAGTTAGTATTCTTTGGGGTGTCCATATATTACGTAACGCGCCTAGGGGGGGGTCAGAGAAATTGTTTTGTTTGTGACAGGGGGGAGGGGGGGTCTAGGTAAACGTTACGTAACGGAATTTAATAAATTTAATGTTTATTTCCTAAGCTTGGCAGATGTATTTTTATTTCAACATAAATTACTATTTAGTGGCCCATAATTCCCCTTTTCACACAAAAATTGACGAAACTATGCATATTTAAATAATATTGTAATCAGTAAAAAAACTGTTGACATTGATATTAAAAAAAATCTTACGGCCCTGTTCTTGCGTGATCTTGCCGATGAATCATCGGCGATGATACATTTTCGCGCGGAATGTGTACTCACAGAACACCAATGTGTGTACTACTATTTTGTGTACCTGTGCATAAACAATATACATGTTATATGTGACACTCAGTGTAAAAAGAGGTACCTAGTATTTTTTCCCTGTGTGATATTGATTATGAATATTTTTTTAAAGTTTGAGTGATTTTTTCGTGTAAATTTTTTTTAAGGATATGTTTTACTATATTTTAGGTTCATGTTTGTTTTGTCGAGAAAAATGAATCAATAGTGAGAATACAGTTAAATTTATTGCGAAACAAAAATTTTATATTGTTACGCGTTAGACAGGGGGGGTTGGTAAATGTGACAGTTTGTTACACAGGGGGGAGGGGGTTCAATTTTTTTGAAAAATGCTTTACGTAATATATGGACAGCCCCTTTACTAACTGTTAGTGATATACGCCTTCAACAAAATGGGGGTAAAAAGGAAGTAATAATAGTAAGCATCAGTCACATCAGATTAAAAATGGCAAAAGTTACGAAAAAAAATTAAAACCATTTAAAGTTACAATTAAGGGTACGTCTAAGAAATCCGATCGTGTTTTTTTCGTAAATCATTGCATGTCGTAAATAACCATGTTTAAACAAAGCGCTAGCGCAAAAACGATTGAAATTTTAAAATAAAAGTTGAGGGCATGTTTTTTTATAGAGGGACCGTTCAAGTATTACGTAACGCATATTTTAATCATTTTGCGGGAACAAACATACAAAAATAAAAAACAAAGTCACACGTCGAATTGATAAGCTCCTCCTTTTTGGAAGTCGGTTAAAAATTAAGCTCACATCGCAATTTTCAGTCATTGTTTATACTGGCAAAGCGAAGGCGTACACAAAATTTAGACAAGTCGGATTTTTTCCGTTGAAAAATCCGATTATTACTGGACTATTCTTAAAAATAATAATATTATTATTTGGTTAAACTATTAATAAAATATTTTGAACTTGAACTTTATGATGATTAAATCATTATCCTTTAAAAATCACGTATTGGGAAGGAACTTAATAATAGCTTGCATAAAAATAATAAAAACAATGTAACCTTAGAATATATTAACTTAAAAGTATTATTGATCAGTTAAAAATTTAACCTCTTACTGTCTCGCGGAATATATTTGGCAAATAGGTACCATAATATATATATATATATATATATATATATATATATACACGGTGTATTTGAAATAGGGTCGGAAATTTTAACTAATGATTCTACATCATAAAATATGACAAAAAGTTCCTATAAACATATGTCTAAAAATGCGTCATAAGGGAGCTACGCCCCTTTGAAAGTGGCTAAAAAAATCGGTTTTTATTTAATAACTCAGGAACCCTTTGAGATATATCAACGAGGTTTTGCACGTCAACTAATCCTACCAAGGCCCGTTTTTATGTGTTATTTTCATGTACTTATTTCAACCAGGGGTGTGCGAAACGGGGGGGGCTTATCAGTTTTTTGTCCCAAACTTTTTTCTGTGTAACTTTTTTGCAATTTTATTTTTGAAATATGATTCCTCAGGTCAAAATACATAAAAAAGGTACTCTTGTTGTAATACTGTAGGATTAACCGTTTTCGAGAAAAATTAATTTGAAGGTGAAATTCTACGGTTCGAGGACGAAAAATTAAATACTAAAATGTTGAAAACCAAAGTTTTAATGATGCAATGTTATTCTTCATCAAAAACTAAGAAAAAAAGTTTCCATACATGTAGGTCGAAAAAACGATTTTAAAGCTACCATAGCGCTTTAAAAATGGTGCATATTTAGGAGACCATAGCTCCATTAGGATTGATTTTTGGAAGTACCTGTATATGAGGTTTTTTTCTTAGTTTTTAATGTACATTCGCCCTGCATCATTAAAATTTTGGTTTTCAACATTTTAGTATTTAATTTTTCGTCCTCGAACCGTGGAATTTCACCTTTAAATGAATTTTTCTCGAAAACGGTTAATCCTACAGTATTACAACAAGAGTACCTTTTTTATGTATTTTGACCTGAGGAATCATATTTCAAAAATAAAATTGCAAAAAAGTTACACAGAAAA
>CAUEHQ010000820.1:0-19068 GCA_958510825.1 Brachypterus glaber | reverse complement strand
TTGATACGGAATATTCATACTATCTAGATCTAGAGTGGATTCATTCTGTGTTATTGGCTTACATTCTAAAGCAGTCGTAGAAAATAGTATATTACGCACCGGGTACGCGAACCTAGTTTTTATTGCACGAGAGTACGTTTTTTTACGGGGCGCAGCCGAGTACAAAATCACTCGATGTGCACTGAAATGGTGGTTTGCGTCGAGGTGCATATATTATTTCTCCTACGACCTAACACCCAAACATAAAAAAAGCAAAAATTATCTTAAAATTAGTTTGTCAATTTGAGGTTATGTGTTTGACTTCTACTAATTTTCTGACAGCAGATATGTAAAATCAGCTGATCGTCACTTGGTTTGGACTTGGACTTGGTTTGGACTATGACAACGGATGGGAAATACGCACTAACTACTAACTATGTCGTAGATAATTCCATAACTAGTATGAAATAGACAATATTCCGTGAGAGCGGAATATTCCATACGTGTTATAACACTTTTGGTTCGACTGCAAATATGAAACACTGGAAGGCTTTAAACTGCAGACAAGGTTAAATACAATGTTCCTTGTCACTAGATATTGTAAATACAACAAAACACATATTTTTTAAATCAATATTATTTAATCTTTTTATTAAATAAGCACTTAAAAAATATTTTTATTAAATTTTACTACCTATTTACAAATTGTAATCGACATTAGGTGGAACAGTTTTTTTTAACTAAATTGATTAAAACACTTTATGTAATTTCAACGCAAAACTTTAAATTGCGTTAAATTACTTAATATTTCATAGTAAAATATATACCTATAGGTATATATCTATATAGATATATGTTTTGCTAGTTTTCCTACAGTTTTTTTACTTTTGTAGACAAGTGATGGAACCACTTGTGCTTATTTTAACACTTGATATGGTATAGTCATACAATATCTAGAGCTCAAATGGATTCATTTTATATTTAAAAAGTGTGTGTATCTGCCTACAGTCCTAGAACATAGAATATTTTATTATTCTCACGTTTACAAGTTGTAGGTACATAAAATAGTTACGAATCAAAATATAAAAAAGATATGCGTCTTTTATTTAATAAAAATATAAACTATAAACTTAAAGGGACTATTAAGTATATCTAAAATTAAATTAAATATAAAAACTTTACTATTATACTATTTTCCAAGACATATCCGTCAGGTATTCGAATGGTTAAGGAATAGTATACTGTTCTTATAAGACCTGATTTATTTTTTTTTTTTTCATTTAATCAGTGGAAGTTTTTTAAATGGTATTATTAATATTTACTACAGGATGCTTCTTGAAATTTATTTAGTATTATTTGTGATAAACACTCGAAAATTAAGCAAATAAAAACTTTATTGCATTACATAATCATGCCAACGTTTCACCTAATATTTAGGCTTTTTCAGGGCTAAAAATTATAAAACTTTTTGGAAATAACTTGGACATTATAAACTGATTTTTTTTGGAAAAAAAATGTATATAAACAAAAATAAAAGAAATTAATAAATTAAAAACTTACCTAAATTATTAAATATGCGTTAAAGCAAACAAATTAAACAAAAACATTACATCAACAAACAAAATACACTGGACATTTGAACTTTTGAACTGTTGAAAAATGTCCAGTGCATTTTGTTTGTTGATGTAATGTTTTTGTTTTATTTTGTTTGTTTTAATGCATATATAATAATTTAGGTAAGTTTTTAATTTATTATTTTCTTTTATTTTTGTTTATATACTTTTTTTCTAAAAAAAATCAGTTTATAATGTCCAAGTTATGTCCAAAAAGTTTTATAATTGTTACTTACTTACACAAAAAAGAAAACAACCATAACTAAGTAAATTGGTTAAATAGTCAATGGTATCAATAAAATCATGATCCCCATACAAGACATAAAAGCACACTTACCCCTTTGATATATTATATAGCATTAATTTAGGGTTATTTGTGATAAACACTCGGAAATGAACCAAATAAAAACTTTATTGCATTACATAATCATGCCAACGTTTTACCTAATATTTAGGCTTCTTCAGGGTGAAAAAGACTTTTCGGACATAACTTACACAAAAAAGAAAACAACCATAACTATGTTAAATACGTATAAAGCGGGTAGAGTAAGAATACCCAATTCTATAAACTTCTGTTTACAGTGATCATTTCTTTTCAATCCTGAAATTAAGCTAATATATTTATTTTGCAACACAATAATATTATTAAAGACCCCCATATCCCAAAATTATATACCATAAGTAACGGTCAAATTCATAATTTTTTTTTTTAACTGTAGGTTTAATTAGTTTAACTAAAAATATGTAAACCATAAAATAATCTTATTTCTCCAAAATTTAAATTTATTGTGTATTAAACAAATATTACAGCGACAATTGTTTCGACAACATATAGTCATTTTCAAGCTACAAATAATGAAAATTAGGTTGAAAATGGTACAATTTCTTTTAGAAAAACTTACTTTTTAAATATATAAATAAATTAACTTGAGTATACATTATTAGAAATGTCATGCTGACCTTAACTATATTATTTTTATAAAATCTTAAATATATAAACAAAAAGAAAACTACAATAAGTTAAAATAAATCAATAAAATCTAAAATTTAAAATTGAATAAAAATATGCGACACATATCATAAACTAATCCAAACTATATTTCAAATAGACTTTCCTTTCCTTTTTAAAGTTTAAAAACTGCAAAAAAGTAGTTGAACATAAAAAAGGAAAAAGATTAATTTATATTTAACTTGGTAAATGGAATAAAATTGGAGAGGTGGCAGCAAATTCATATCCAAAACTCAAAAACAAACCGAAAAATAAAAAATTGTTTGGAAAGTTTTTAAACAAAAATATTTATTTCAAAGATTAATGCTCTGTAAGGGAACAGGCAACAATATCCGGTCCAATATTTAAAACATTATTGTAAACATAAATATTCAAAAAAATTAAATTTATCCTTTGGAAAGGAGCGTCCTTTATAAACTGATCTATTCCTGTGATAGCTTTAACTACGGCCTATGTAAAAGCTATCACAGGAACAGGTGTTTAAATATTTAATTTGTTTATATATTTAAAAAGTAAGTTTTTCTAAAAGGAATTGTAGCATTTTCAACCTAATTTTCATTATTTGTAGCTATATGTTAAAAAAGTCGAAACAATTGTCGCTGTTATGTTTGTTTAACACAATAAATTTAAATTTTGGAGAGATAACATTTTTTGGTTTATTTAAATCAACTCCAATATGAGTAAGGAACAAGAATTCCTTAAATTAAAAATGTGTAGTTACCAAATTTACTTCCTAAATTTAGAATATCAAGTTCCACGTTCATTTTGAGTATAGGTTGAAAAACTTCTACTTCCACACATCAATCTCTGTATTATACAAGGTGATTCACCCAAGAAAAATTACTCGTTTTTCGCCTTATCGCGTTATTTGTAAAGCTATCAAATTAAATTTTATTCCCGTCAATTCAGACCCAACAAGCTACAGTTGTAAGAGGTGCTTAAACCAAAGTTTTCTTCAGGTAGTAAAAAACAACTACAGTTGTTGTTTTTTAGTTAGTTATATTATTTTATGTAAATGTTATGGTATGTTTCTCGAAAACAAAAGCCATAGACCGATTCGTAAAATTTTCCATAGAAGTAATATGTAAAATACCATGAACCAACATGTATTTTTTTCTAAAATTACATACCCCGTAATTGATAATAAGTGTAAATCCGAAATAATCTATGTAATTTTAAATAATTTTACATATTGTTGTAATTTTGTGTAATTTTAGATTAATTTACAGCGCTTAACAAAATTTGACTAGTGTTTTACATTATTTTACAATAAATTAAATTTATTTACACAAAATTATGAATTAAACATGGTCAAATATAGTAAAATTACTTAATGAACTAGGTACTTTAACATTATTTTACATTCATTTTTTTACCGTGCAGTAGAAAAATTTTGCTTTTTGTTATTTTTATAGCTTACATAATTTTTTTTCACACGTTTTTAGCACGAAAACTTTATTTTCACTGCACTGTAAATGGGTTAAGCATACTTATTGGTTTTTGAAACTATTTTGATCGGGATAAATTTAGTTTTGATAACTTTAATAGTAACAAAAAGGTGATTTGTGTAAGTTAAATCACTTTGTATAAATAAATAAATAAACAGATTTTTGTAAATCAAAAATATATGATTACCCGTGCGGGATTTGATAATAAATATCAAGTGGATACATTATTATCCAAAAGATTAAATGTTTATAAATAGATCGTTATGATTTATATGACAGACTAATAACATCGATAAAAACCATTAAACTTACCGAGAAAATGCCAATTAAAATGTACCTATATAAATATTTCTATGTCGCGATAAATACAAGTATTAACGTTTTTATCAATAGGTGTTACGGCTGGGAAACCCGACGCTTTTCCGACTACCCAACGCTTAGAGAAGTGGCTGAAAACTGATTTTCAGCGCGAAGAGGAATTATGTTATTGCTGCTGAAATGCGCGCATGGGCCTCCGGATTTTTAAGAGAGACAGTTGATAAATTACAACAATTAATTGATATTGCAACAATATTTTAGGAAAGACTAGCCTTTTAACACGTAAAAAGGTTACACTGTAAGCAAACCGTGAAGATATGTAATGCTACGTATTCCATTATATATTATTCACAGTAAATGGTATATTGCATTTTCCCAAATATTAAAAAATAAAAAAAAATACAAAAAAAAAGATCTTTTTTGAAAAACGAAACACTTAAAAAAGATTTTTCAAGAAAAAAAATAAAAAAAAATTTTTTTTTCAAAAATTTTAAATTTTTTTTAATTTCCTTTTTGCAAAAAACGAAAAAAAAAAATGTTTTTTATTTTAAAAAAAAGTTTAACCCCCCAGGGAACGTTCCTAGGGGGGGGGGGCTCATTATGAAGTGTTACGCCCATGTTAATGATATATAAAAATAGCGTTACAGGGGGGGTGGGGGTCCAAAATTATCAAAATTTGCGTTACGTAATACTTGAACGTTATCCCATAACTTTTTTGTTTTGGGGGGGATTACTTTGAAAAACAACAGGGATCTTCCCCTAATAGAACCTTTTTCCTGAAAAAGTCGATCGGATAGGAGGATTGGTGTAGTGGACTACCGCGTCGTACTTAACGAGTTTACTACCCAAATAGCGTGAGTTCGATTCTCACCTGCGCCGAATTGCCTTTTTCGGTTAATTAATAATTCAAATTTGACGAAGGCGTAAGTGAAGCGGACACTCCCTATAGATTGATATGAAAGTCAATTAAAGCCGGTGGTTTCCTCTACTACTAGCCCACACAAGTCCTGGACTTAGGGGATACTTAATTAAGAAGAATAGTACGAGGTTAAACAAAAATGTAAAAATTCGTTTTGGAGTTATCGTAGCTACAAAAATCGTGACGTCGGACAGACGGGCGGACGGACGGACAGACGGACATTTTTAAAGTTTCTTATTTTTTCATAAAACACATTTGTATCCAAGAATTTTTTGTCTAGGACGTTTTTTGACGACTTTGGGAAATTCGAAACTACCGTATAACATTATTCTAGCGCAGGCGCTGTGAATAATATAATAATAAACATCTAATTACACATGATTCAAAAATTTACTGATTTGCATATAGTTTTATAATTTTTTTATGTAACTTTTATCTGAACATTACAGTAAGATTGGGTGCGTATATTTATTTATTTAAAGTAATATTTTGTTTTTTGGGATTCAAGCTTTTTCTGAAGGTATTTTTTTAAAATGCGTAATGTATAATACTTTTTTGACTACAATATGTTATCTGGTCTTTCCTTAATATGTGTATATATTTAATTTTTAATTTAAAATTGTAGTTTATTTTTTATTGCTATTTTTCTGGATACCTACAAAATACATTAAATTGATTTATTAACATTTAAATTCTTATTAAGTAGACGTAGGTATTTGGCAAATGTCGATCAAAATTGTCATTTTACTTTCCCCTAGGAAAGTCTGGCGTTAATAAAAAAAAATCGAAAAGTTTTTATTGTGCGAAAACGTTACGCCGCGTTACAGAGGGTGGTGGGTGTCAGTAAAAATGTTACGTAACACTTAAAAAATTATAAACTTATAAAATGTTTATTGGATCACGTTTTTAACAATAATCTAGGCTTAAAGAGACGGATTCCTTGCAAACTTTATTGCACACGGCGTGGTTAACAGTTAACTAAATCCTCTAAACAAAAACAATTAGAGATGGAAAACCATAGCCAATAACCGGTTTTCGGTTAACCGGTTACGGAAATTACATCAGACCGGTTTTGGGTTAAAACACGGAAGCAATAACCGGTTAAAAACCGGTTTAAACCATAAAGCAAAATTTCCTTTCATTTTTTTTTACTTTTTGTAAAATTTTACGTAATAAATAGGGGGGGGGGTCTCGGAAATGTTACGGCCGCGTTACATGGGGGGGTGGGGGTCAAAAATGGCCAAATTTTGCCTTACGTAATACTTGAACGCTCCCTTAATTATCCAAACTTCTAGGCTGGGATTCTTTTTGGTAAAAATCGGATTGGGATAAGGGGGTAAAATGGAGTAAAAACATTTTTTTTTTATTGTTTTTAAATTTTTTTTCTATTTTAATTTTAATGAACCTAGGGGAAAGTATTATTTTGTTGGCAGCAGTATTTGTAAATATTCCATCAATCTATTTTCTAATCATTTTACAGAGTGATATTGGTAGACTGACAGTTTCGGGCTACTCGCCCTCTTCAGTACCAATAGCCAACCCTCTACGATGATTAACATTCTTCGACTTAATTCACGAAATAAATAAAGTCTTTATATTGATGTACTCTTGCGCGCCATCTATTGCTAGATGTAGACTACTCATTTATTCTTCTAATCCTGGAGACATTAAATGGTAGTTAAAAACAACTTGTATGTCTCAAGCACATAATACCCACAAAAACGTGTGGTTAGACGTAAATTTTAAGGAACTGAAAATTTTAATTAAATTTAAAATTATAAAAATATTATTTAAATATTCCATCAATCTATTTTCTAATCATCGTACAGATTGATTGATTGATTGATTGATGAAGAGAAACAAGATGAGGATTCGTACCTCAAACACTGCGGCCACCTGCGGGCCTATTGTGTTATTCTTGGGTCTCTTGCTAGTCAAACAGCTTCGTTTCCTCTATCAGGCTTACTAGGCTGTTTACTAGATTTGCACTGGAGAGCATAGCTTCTGGGTTACCATTTCCCGGTTGCCGGTATCTCCAGCGGTGTAGAGCCACGCAGTCAAAGAGAACATAAGAGGCTGTTTCTGCCTCCTCATTACACAGTCTGCATAATCATCGTACAGAGTGACAGTTAAATAATATTTTTATAATTTTGTTTAAAAATTAAAAATTTCTGTTCCTTAAAATTGCCATTTTTGTTTAAAATTTTCCATAGTTCTAAGTACGATTAACCGATATGTAATAATAACCGCGGGATATTATCATAAGTGATACTAGGTTAGGTATCGGTGGTTTTTTACATAAATTTTAAGAACATTAATCCCAATGAAAATGCAAAGACTGCTTTAGCAGAAGTATTTTCCAAAAATTGGGATTAATATGAGTAAAATTTGAAAAAAAGCACCGGACCTAATTGATATTTAGGGAGAGAATATAATTTATATTTAATACACATAGTTTAGTTTAGTTTGTTTAGTTTAGTTAGTTCAGTGCGGGGTTCACTGCCCTCAACACCTGGTCCCTAGGGACCTTTGTGTTAACCGCACAGATCTCCTCATAACATCCCTGTTTCTTTTATAAAGTCCAGGTACGGTTTGAGGGGAGTGTTCATGATCTCGTTTGGTTCCAGCCAGTCGTTCCCAAAGTACCTCCATCTTAGCCCTATTAGGGATGGGCATTCACATATGAGGTGGTAGGGCTCTTCGTCCCCTTCCCCACATCTCCTGCACACGGGGCTCGTAGTCTGTCCCATTTGGTGTCGGTGCTTATTCAGTAAGCAGTGCCCAGTTATTATACCCGTTATTGCTCTCAGTTGACTTCTGGAGATGCCTAGAAGTAAGCTGGTTCTTTTCTTGGTTGGCCCCCCTAGAAGAGTTTAGAGTGTCTCATTTTAGGTGCATCTATCCAATGTTGCTGGTGTTCATTACTCAACATTTTCCTGACCTCGTGTCTGGCAGTGGAATAAGATACCCCACAGCACGGTTCTGGTCCTGTGAGTACGGCTTCACTCCCCTTTCTTGCCAGGTCGTCTGCCTTCTCATTACCATCTATTCCTTGATGTCCTGGTACCTATATCAAATTTACTTTGTTATGTTCAGCCAGTTTATATAGCCCGCTGTGGCATTCATATACCAGTTCCGAGCTAAAGGCATATGAATCTAATGCCTTTATTGCTGCCTGGCTGTCTGAAATGATATTTACTGTCCTACCCGTGTAGGACTCCGATACCATTTCTTGTGCGCAGACATAAATCGCATAGATTTCAGCTTGGAAAACGGTTGCCTTGGTTTCCAGGTTTAAGCTAATTTCTTTGCCCGGTCCATGGATTCCTGCTCCCGTCCCTTCCTTCATTTTGGATCCATCTGTGTACCAGGTTTCACCTTTTAATAGTTTAGGGTATAGTCCATCTTTCCATGCATCCCGGCTAGGTATTTCAGCCTTTGCCGGTTGCCTGAAATCATAGACTATAGCAATCCTATCTGTTTTCATGGATAGTATGTCTGTATTGTCAATTTTCTCAAAGATTTTGTTATGTTCTAACCCACTATGGCGGTCTCCCATGCCGTTAATACTTAGTCTGTACGCTGCCATAAGTCCCTCTGTTTTTGCCGCCAAATGTAATGGAGGCAGGTCCAGTAAGACTTCAAGTGCTGCGGTGGGGGTAGTATTCATTGCCCCCGTTATCCCGATGCAGGCCAGTCTTTGTACCTTGCTTAGCATCAGTCTGTTGTTAGTGGCATTGGCTTTATGCCACCACACTATCGCAGCATATGTCACTATGGGTTTTACAATCACCTTGTATGCCCAGTGCAACATTCCAGATTTAATTCCCCAGTTTTTGCCAAACATTCGTCTACAAGCCCATAGTGCTCTAATAGCTCTGTTTGTTTTATCTGTTAGATGGGGTTTATAAGACAACTTGCTATCTAGGATGACTCCGAGATACTTTGCTTGCCCCACTAACTTCAGCTTAGTTCCAAATAACCTTGGAGGCTCAATTACGAGTTTCCTTTTGTTGGTAAATGGAATAAGTGTGGTTTTTGTAGGGTTTACCGACAGTCCCACTCTTCTGCACCAATTCTCTATGACCTTAAGGGCTCCCTGCATCACTTCTGATACAGTTTTGCCGTACTTGCCACATACGAGAATCGTTATGTCATCCGCATATCCCTGTGCATAGAAGCCATGTCTCTCCAATTCCTCCAGAAGACTTTTTACCACAAGGCACCATAGGAGTGGCGATAACGCCCCTCCCTGAGGACACCCTTTCGCGACCAGCACTTCTATCATTGATTGTTGGAGTGATGTCTCAATAGTTCTGTTTTTCAGCATGGTCATTACCCATCTACATATTGTATCTGGTACCCCATGCCTATTGAGTGCATTTTCTATTGATTCATATGAGGTGTTATCAAATGCCCCCTCTATGTCCAATAGAGCGGCTAGACAGATTCCTTTGTCTTTAATTGCCTTCTCTGCTCTTTTTGCTATCTCGTGTATAGCTAGCTGGCAGGATTTACCTGCTTGATATGCATACTGGAGCCTGTGCAAGGGTCTTTTTTTAAGACCTTGTCCCTTATGTATCTGTCAAGCAGTTTCTCTAGTGTTTTTAGGAGAAATGACGTTAGGCTTATCGGTCGGTACGCCTTGGCTTCAGCATATGTTGCCTTGCCTGGTTTAGGTAAAAAAATAACCTTTACCTTCCTCCAGCCCTTCGGTATGTATCCAAAGGCCAAACTTGCCCTAAGTAGATTAACTACTGGTGTTGCTAGTACGCTTATCCCGTTCTGTAGCAGGGCGGGAAACACGCCATCTTTACCAGCAGCCTTAAATGGTTTAAATGAATTCACAGCCCACTTAAGCTTTTTTGCATCCACTATTTTGGATGCAAGCTTCCAGTCCGCCCTGGCGGGCCTTCTTAGGCCTTCCGTCTGTATGTAGTTGACCTCATTGTCCCGGTTCCTTTCAGATCCCGGAAAATGAGTTTTTAACAATGCCTGTAGCGTCTCTTCTGCCGTTTCAGTATAGGTCCCTGAATCGGTTTTTATAGAGCCTAGATTATAATCTTTTTCTTTCCGGAGGGCCCTTTGGAGTCGTGAACATGTAGGTGTATCTTCGATACCCTGACAGAACATAATACACATACCTCTTAATTATAACGTATTAATACACAAATAAATTAAATTTTATAAATTAAAAAGCAAACAATAAGCACGATTTTAGATTAGAGAAAAGAGGGGTAAAAAAAACATCATAGGGGTAAGGTATTTTCACTTATCAGTACAGCATACTACATATATATAAATTGTATTCTCCCCACTAATATACCACAGAAAATCGAATCATCACTGTTCTAGATTTCGGAAATAATAACAGCTTAATAATGTAATATTATAACAAAATATTAACTAAAAGGCAAAATTAAGGTAATTACCATGTCTTATTAGCTTATTTTTATTCATTATTAATAAAATTTAACGAATTTAGAACTTTTATATTCCAAAAATTAGAAATGTCAAAAATGAATTTCTTGTGTCAAAATAAATTGACATCAAATTAATTATAATTATTAATTACACAGTCCCACAAAAAAAAATTGAGACCAGCGAACCAAACCCATGTATCCCTATGTATTTTCAGTCGCTGAATCCGAATCCGATATCAAAAAAAAATCCAACAAATAATATGCCAGGGACGATTTTACCCCATTTTAGGGATTTTGGGGGTGTAAGATTTTTTTGACCTCGGATTCGTATTCAGCGAACGAAAATACATAGGGATACATGGGTCTGGTTCGCTGGTCTGAACTTTCTTTTTGTGGGTCTGTGTTATTTATTTAAATTACTTTGGGAGATTTAAATTGTTAAAAAATTTCTTCAAAAAATAGTCCTGCAAATACACCTCATATGAATATCTCCTTTATTTGCGAATATATTAAATGTTTGTTTAACCTTTACTACTCTACTTAATTATACACCAAGAGCTGGCGGCCACGAGGGTATGATATTACCTCCGGCTGGACTTTTGTGAGGTGGTTTGGACATCAGGAAGTGTAATCCGCAAGGATTTTGCTCAAAACCATTCCAAATGACAAGTCAGACGACTCAAACATGCAAAATTCTGAAAAAAAAAATTTGTACCTCGGCTGTAAATTTGTGTTACTTGTTGATGTATGATGTATGTAAATTGTCAGACGGCTAGGCCAGTCCAAAAGGGGTGTCAGACGCCCTCAAAGTTGTACAGTGGTCCCAGAAAAAAAAAGTTACAAAAGTCTGCTTTTTTGCATAGGGCCATTTTTTGCACCGCTGATTACGAAAAAAATAGTGAATTTTTTTAAAATTTTTTTAAAAATGTTTAGCCAACATTTGGCATAAAGTCTTCTTTTAGTAATATTAATATGGACCAATGCCCAAAAACTTAAAATTCAAAATGGCGGAATAAATATGGACGATTTTTTTTTTATTTGGCCAAAAGAAAATAATGCACAAAACAAACAAAAATTGAGAGATTCAACCCAATCTTTTATGGGTTATTTTCATTAGATACACTACTAATTACTGTAAAAATTTCATGATTTTCTACTCTTTTTTTTTTAATTTAATTTTGAAAAAAAAAATATTAAAAAATTGGCAAAATATGAGTAATTTTTCCATTCTATTCAAATATTCAAAAAAAAATACCCTAAAATAATTACAGATTAATGAAGAAAAACTATTGAGTCCCATACATAATTTATTTTAATTAACTTAAAATTCAAAATGGCAGAATAAAAATGGCCCATTTATTTTTTAAATTTTGCCAAAATTAACAAAAATATTACACAAAACAAACAAAAATTAAGGAATTCAACCCATTCTGTTATGGGTTATTTTCCTCTCAATTTTTGTTTGTTTTGTACCATTATTTCGTTAATTTTGGTAAAATTTAAAAAATAAATCGGCCATTTTTATTCCGCAATTTGAAATTTTAAGTTTTTGGATATTGACCTGCATTAAGGTTGCCAAAGGAAACCTTAATAACAAATTTCAGCTAAATTGGACTTTTGAAACAAATTTGAGCTGTAGTGAAGTGGATACTATTAAATATTTTTCTACTAATGTAGTGAAGTTGAAAATTCGATCACTAATGTTGTGAAGTGGTATATAATTCGGTTATAGCCGAGCAGTTAATTACAACTTTTATGATAACTTACTCAGTTAGGTTGGCCATACAATCTTCTATGGTATTTAAAGTATACCCGAGCGGAGAATATACTTAACCACTTATCACTTTATTCGGGAGCGGGTATTCTAGGAGACGGCGCTTTGGAAACAGATAAAACGATTTCTTCTTAACTTAAGAATAATATATTAAATAAATGTGAATAATTTCTTCAAAAACATGAAAGATCAATTCTTACTTCTAAGTCCTATTTTTATGCAAAGCCCTTAAATTCTAAATTCCATTATATATTATTTTCCATTAAATACTTCTAAATTAAAACATTCTATGTTTGAAATCCCAACTATTCGCAATCGTTTTCAAATCCCAATTTATTGTCCACATTTTTCTTAGTGTATATCAAAACTGGTTCGTATAAGTCATTTAAATTATTTTACAAAATATTTTTCAAAGTTAATTAATATTCGTCAAAATTTCTATCAGTGTTCATACTAACAGTATTTATAAGTTTCCAATTATTTTCATGTCGGATAATACAAGTCTCAAAATTTTTCTAAGTTTAAAAACTATTTTTAATTCAAGAATAATTCTCAATAATTATTTCTCTCAGAAACTACATTTTCACTTTTGAACTTTACACGGAGGCACTCTAAGAAAAACTGAATAATTATGAACCTTTTCATGAGTTTATATACCCAATAAGAAGGTCACTAGTTAAATTTATTTGACAATGCTATTAGCGCAAAATATCTACAAAGATACCGCGCATATTTAATTACCCCGACAAAAGAGTTTCAGTCTCATCAATTTGCAAACTAATTGCTATTTCTGACATCTGAAACGATCATTTCGCTCATAAATTAGATTTGTTTAAACAAATAAGATTACTAGACAACTTTTAAGTTATACCGACAAGAATAACCGAGAAGGGGTCCGATGTAATGTAGGTCAAACCGAACTCTGCCGATTCGTGAAACCCCACCACATTTGCGCTCCTATTAAAGAAATATTATTTTAAAAATCCCAACACCATATAAAATATGTGGATCATAACAGAGCCACCCTAATGACGCGAAATTTTTTTTTTTTTCAGATTTTTCATTATTTTTTTTTGTATTCAGCGGTGCAAAAAATAGCCATATCCAAAAAAAATTGACGTCACTTTTTTTTCTGGGACCAATTTGGATGTTTTTTTTTCGATTTTTCCTTCTTAAATAATCAAAATAAATTATGTATGGGACTAAATAGTTTTTCTTCGTTAATCTGTAAATATTTTAGGATATTTTTTTTAAATACATGAATAGAATAGAAAAATTACTCATATTTTGCCAATTTTTTAATAATTTTGTTTCAAAATTAAAAAAAGCGAGCCAGTAGAAAATCATAAAATTTTTACAGTAATTAGTAGTGTATATAAAATAACCTATAAAAATTGAGTTGAATCCCTCAATTTTTGTTTGTTTTGTGCATTATTTTCGTTTAACAAAATTTTAAAAAGAAATCGGCCATACGTATTCCGCCATTTTGAATTTTAAGTTTTTGGGTATTGGTCCATATTAATATTACTAAAAGAAGCCTTAATGCCATATTTTAGCTAAACCGAACATATCACATTTTCACAAATTTTGAACAACCCTAATGTCGCAAAACAATTTTTAAACATTTTTCACTATTTATTTCGTAATCAGCTGTGCAAAAATGGCCCTATGCAAAAAAGCAGACTTTTGTTACTTTTTTTTCTGGGACCACTGTAGTACTTTGAGGGCGTCTGACACCTTTTGGACTGACCTAGCCGTCTGACGATTTACATACATCATCTGTGACCTACGAACAAGTAACATGCAAATTTTCAGCCAGAGGTACGATCCTTTTTTTTTTTTCAGGAATTTTTTGCATGTTTGAGGGAATCTGACACCCCTTTTGGACTGAGGATTTACATACATCATCTGTGACATTTAAACAAGTAATATGCAAATTTTCAGCCGGAGGTACGACCATTTTTTGTTCAGGATTTTTTTGTATGTTTGAGTGGTCTGACGTGTTTTTTCAGCAAAATCCTTGGATATAACACTTCCTGATGGTCCCCCCCACCACCTTACAAAATTCTAGCCGGAGGTAATATCATAGTACCTCGCAGCCGCTAGCTCTTAGTCTATTAATAATATATAATATATAATATTTATTGAAAAACCTACAATAAATATGATAGTATACGAAAACGTCTCAAGTACGTTGGTATGTGCATACAAAAAATACAAATACATCCTTACAGGAACTACTTATACATAATAAAAATAAATACAATATATGCTTTAGACCACATTCAAGCTAGAAAAATGTAAATATGTTTTTTTTATTAATAATAACAAAATAAAATTAAAAATTACCTAACTAAATAATATTAAGTATAAAATATTGTAGAAATTACGAAGTACAAAATACGAAATACAAAATACGGAGAAACAATATGCGGAGAAAGTTTAAATCATTTTTATCTAATATTTAGGCATGCTCTAAATACAGGACTTGTGCACAAAAAGTCCTGCACACAACTGTGTGGGATAGTAGGATAGGAAACCACCAGAGTTTAACTGACTTTCGAACCAGGTTATAGGGAGTGTGAATTATTAATTAACTGAAAAAGGCAATCGGCGCCAGTAAGAATCGAACTTGCGCTAGCCGGCGTGTCAGGATTTGAGTTAGATGTGTAACCCGTTCGGCTATACTCCCACAGATGTTAAGCATACAAGGTTTAAAACTTTATTCCTCAGCTTACCAATAAACTGGTTGCGGCAAAAAAATTAATCAATTTAACTTTTTAGGGGTAATTTTATGTAATATGTATTTTCTAAGATATTTTCAAATTCATAAAACGTTTTTTACTCTCCAACTTAATTAAAATTCAGTTATTCACTCAAAACTAAATTAATCTTTAAAAAATGTAAATCTGAATTTTTTCTAGATTTTTTTCTTTAATATATTAATTTTATTTATAAGGTCTCTGTAACTAAGTAATATAAGTTTTTTAATTGCTTGTGTTTAACATTATACTCCTCGCAGTCTTGAGACTAGAAGAGTATTATACAACAGTTTTGAAAATCCCAAAATCGTCAAAAAACGGCCCAGACATTTTTATATACAGAGCGGTCCAAAAGTCAGTCCCCGCCCTCTAACTTTTCAACGAGTTGAGATATACTTTAAATTTAGAACTGCTAAATAAGAGAACTTAAACTATCTTTTAGCATATATTTGATACTTTCAGCTCTTAAAACGTGGGCATGAGGGAACATTTTTTAAATGTAAAGGGGGTCATGTGATACATCATTTTAAAGCTTAAAATTAGTTTAAAAGTATAATTTACGTTTTTTCATCATGAAATAAGTCATTTAAAAAAAGTTGTTTGATTTTTTTAGAAAATTTTTGACAAAAATACTCATTTTCAACCCTATTTTAAACCCAAAAAAAAAAAATGTCCAACCAAACATTTTTTAAAATGGAAAGGCGGGTCATGTGATACATCATTTTAAAGCTTATAAAATTCTCTATTCGTCTATATTTTTTTTTAATTTTTTTTTGCTGCAAAATGAGAATTTTAAAGATTTTTTTGCAAAATTTTATTTATATAGTTCAAAATTAGTTTAAAAATATAATTGATGTATTTGCATCATAAAATAGCAATTTTTCAAAAATTGTTTGATTTTTTTAAAGAAATTTTGACGAAAATTCCCATTTTTTGGGGTTTAAAATAACCCCGAAAATTACTCCGACAAAATAAAACATGTGGGAAAATATTGAATTTTATAAGCTTTAAAATGATGTATTACACGACTCCCCTTCCTATTAAAAAAAATCCCACTTGGCCCCCTGTCTCCATCGTGTCCCCTAAGCATACCACATATATACCAAAAAATTATTTGGATTATGTTATTTACGTGTTTTAAATTTCAAGTTGATATCTTAAGTCGTTCAAAAGTTAAAGGGGGACTTTTGATACGCTGTGTATTAGGGTGCCCAGAGTTTTGACTTTTTTTTAAATTTTAAAGGTCTTACCCCCCAAAGTTGTTCATTGGGGTGAGTAGATTACCACACTATTTTTTCAGATTTTTAAAAAAATATTTAGAGGTGGCGCACAGCAAAAATAATCGTTTCTCCATATTAAATTTTTTTTAGGGCCTATTTAACATAAAAAAATGCTTTCTGCACAGTACGGAGATCTAGGATAAATAAGGAAGAACCCTGATTTTTTTCAATTTTTTTCATCAACAAACGGCCTTGTTGTGACCTAGAAAATTCAAAATTTTGATGTTATCCCTAATTTAAGGTGCTAGGAATAGCACATTTTTTCACCCCGGTCAAATTTTTTTTGGTAATACCTAAATGTGTCCTGACTTAAAAGCCATATATAAATATTTGATCCTATATACAGGGTGCACGAAAAAAAATGTTTTTTAACAAAATTACACAACTTTTCTAGATTTTTACACTTTTCATTCTTTTTGTGGGCCCTACATCGAACAACAAAGTATAGTACAACAAAGAATGCATTTTTCAAATCTTTTAAATCTACTTTGAATGCCCCAGTCATAAAGTAGAATTTTTTGAATTTGGAAAATTTATTCTATGTTGTTCCATAACTTGCAACAGAAATTGTTGATTTGTTAAAAGATTATTATAGGTTTGTAATCCAAGAAAAATGTTCAAAAATTAAAAGTGGTAAACGACGCCGCAGAGCGTGGGGTGGCACTCATACAAACCTATAATAATCTTTTAACAAATCAAGAGGATCAAACACAATTACGGTTTTATAACAATTTACAGCATACTTGTGGCAATAATAATTCAATTAAACAGAATATACTAAAATGCCAATTATTAAAGTCCAGTAGGGGAAGAGAGGGATGGTTCAACCAAGGTGCACATTCAACCAGTCGCTCTACTTCGAAGACTATTTGAATTAAGCGCCCAAATAAGGCACATAACACTCTTCCTTGCAAAATCTACTTTCATGAGTAATATGGCCGATCTATCTTATTTAGTGTCCGAGTGAAAATGTGTTTTTTGCGATTTTATGTAAAAATTTTAGTCCTTTTTATTTTTTGGTGGAGCTTTTGTGTTTGTTGAAACAGTAAATTTTGCCGGGAATAATTTTTATGTGCAAAAAGTACACCTGAGGCACATTCAGTCAAATGCGATGGGGCACATTCAACCTATGGTTTTGGTATATGGTGAAAAACAAAAAAGGTTTAACCATACTATACTGTAGTTTATTTCTATTTTAAACTTCTGTTTTAAACATGTGTGCCTTACTTTTCTTTTTATTTCATCTCATTAACTTATAAGAGGAAGTTTTATTCACATTTAATTTTATTTATTAAAGTTATATTTTTTTAGTAATTTTATTTTATGTGTTTACAGTTTTTGTAAGCTGCATGTTTTTACCTATATATTAAAGTTTATTTAATGAATGTAATAAAAATATAAAGCATCTTTAAATGTTATTGATGTTTGAAACTGACCCTTCTCTTGGTTGAATCTGCCAGGCTCTGGAGCAGATTTAACCATTTTTCAGCTTTCCATTTAAACAGCAAAAAAAAAATATTAATTATTTGTTTTAAAAAATTTAAACTACAGCTATTTATAAACAAAGGTTTTAAGTTTAAGACCATGGCAAAATTATTTCGAAATATTCATATTTTACAAAGATATGAATTACAAAAATGACTTATTTATTCCGGGGTCTGATAATAAGTTAATTTATATTGCACCTTCGACAAAAAAAAAAGCTAAGATATTTCGACAAATGTCTATGCACACGTAGCAGTAACCAGTCACTACCACACAATTACGTGGCTACGTAGTAACTGTTTTGTAACGAGATCGTTCCAAAATAAATTACAAACATGCAGGCGCGTAGATATGGGGGGTAGAGGGATGTATATACCCCCTCTCCAAGAATCTTTATTTTATTTTGTTATATTTTTTGTTATTTTAAATAAAAAAATAAAAATAGCTGCGGGTGTTTGGGTAGGGGCGCCAAATTTTTTAGAAACGCTCAGATAAAAAGCATTTTTTTTTCAGAGGGTGATTTTATATTTTGTTAGCGGCGTCAAGGGGGGAGCTAAATTTTGTAGAATCGCTTAGGGACAAAGCACTTTTTTTTGTTTTGATAGGGGCGCCAATTTTTGTAGAAACGCTCAGGGATAAAGATTTTAGCTTTTTTTTTCGGAGTTTGGACTTTTTTTTTTTCGAAGGGTGTTTTTGTTTGTTTTGGTAGGGGGGCAAATTGGTAGGGGCTCTCAATTGGTAGAGTCGCCAACTTTTGTAGAAACGCTCAGGGAAAAGCTTTTTTTCTTTTCGGAGGGTGTTTTTGTTTGTTTTGGTAGGGCCGCCAAATTTTTTAGAAACATTCATTGACAAAGCTTTTTTTCGGTAGGGGCACCAAAGTGGGCACCAAATTTAATAAAAATTCTACCGCTTCCCCCCCCCTCCTATCTACGCGCCTGCAAACACCTAGCAAGATCGTAATTGTTACCCTTATATTTTCCCCATTTTGGTAATATCTACGTAATTATTACGTAACTATAGCGTTCCTGTTGATAGTCGATACTACTTAATTTGTTTCA
>CAUEHQ010000819.1:0-13736 GCA_958510825.1 Brachypterus glaber | reverse complement strand
ATCTTTAACATTCTGGTCATAAATAACACTAAGGACATTACACAATTAATAAATTAGGTTACACATTAAAAATATGCATTTTCAGTGGCATGAATTAGGTTATGTTTACCGATTGGGCAAGGTGCGTTTTATTGTGCATTGGGTAAGGTGCGTTTTATTACGCATTAGTTACTTTTGTACGTTTTTTCGCAGTTAATTAAAATGAAATGAATTGTTTATATTTATAAGAAAAAAGAAGAACAAACGATAATATTTTGGGGGAGTTGAAATTATTGGGCGAGTATCGAGAGAGTACTTTGGGAAAGTTGAAATTAGTAAGAACGAGTATTGAGAGAATACTTTCACTAGCAGCAATACATAACGTTACATTCATGTTCCTCACACACATACCGTGTGAGTGAAGAGTAATGATATCAGTTATCATCACTAGTACTGCCACTTTTAATGAAGGGATGATAACTGATATCAATACTCTTCACTCACACGGTATGTGTGTGAGGAACATGAATGTAACGTTATGTATTGCTGCTAGTGAAAGTATTCTCTCAATACTCGTTCTTACTAATTTCAACTTTCCCAAAGTACTCTCTCGATACTCGCCCAATAATTTCAACTCCCCCAAAATATTATCGTTTGTTCTTCCTTTTTCTTATAAATATAAACAATTCATTTCATTTTAATTAACTGCGAAAAAACGTACAAAAGTAACTAATGCGTAATAAAACGCACCTTACCCAATGCACAATAAAACGCACCTTGCCCAATCGGTAAACATAACCTAATTCATGCCACTGAAAATGCATATTTTTAATGTGTAACCTAATTTATTAATTGTGTAATGTCCTTAGTGTTATTTATGACCAGAATGTTAAAGATGTCCCATTATATGTATTTAAGGTAATATTTTTTCTACACGACAAACAATCTGTAATACTTATTTTATTTTTAGTCCGTAGATGCTATATCTATTATAGCGAAACCGCGGTCACACTAATTGTTTTCAATAATAAAATTAACGTGAAGTCGATTATAAGCCTTTTTTTAATTATTTTATAATAAACCACTTCACTATAAGAAGTTCAGACGTTCAGAACCATGAATGAATTTTCAAACTGGATAATAATAATAATGTTAATTTACTTTCATGCTTACTTCTTTTATTCAAGCATAATTTATAATTTTATTCTTGTATCAATTATAAAGGCCCATTCTATGATTTCGTTGTATAATGAAGTGCAGACACCTTTGATTAATATTACATTTTATTATGGTGCCTTCCACGTGAATTGATACTTAAAAGTTTTAAGTGAATAGAAAGTGAATAGAAAAAAACAATTTTTTAATTTTTAGATATTTTCTTTTTATTGCAAAATGCCAAAATCTTTTAAAAATCTAGTTTTTGAAAACCTGTATAGATATCTTTCCAGTTCAAAATGCCATATAGATTCATATAGAAAAATTCTATAGTATTTTTATGGGTATCTATATGATTTAATGTGTGTACCTGAAACTGGCAATTCCATATAGACTATAGTATTCTATATGACAGCTATATAGATTATTATAGGCATACAGGTTTCTATATGGAGTAAATGTAGTTATTTCATATAAAAACCTATGGGCCAATAGTAACCTATGGCTGCCATATAGATTACTATAGATAGATAGATATATAGATAGATAGATAGATAGATAGATAGATAGATAGATAGATAGATAGATAGATAGATAGATAGATAGATAGATAGATAGATAGATAGATAGATAGATAGATAGATAGATAGATAGATAGATAGATAAACGCCGCAAATACGGCCCTGCAGAGAGTGGTAAACTGGATGGAAGCAAACCAGCTTAAGATAGCCCCCGAGAAAACAGAGGCGGTACTGCTGACAAAGAAAAGGAAACTAGGACCAATTACATTTACCATCCAAGGAATAACAATTAACCCCGGCAGAGCAGTCAAATACCTTGGTGTGTGGATCGACACAAAACTTACCTTTGCAGAACACATTAACCAGACAATTCATAAAGCGGAGAAAACGGTGAAGGCGCTTTCTTGCCTCATGCCAAACTTGAACGGGCCCAGATCGTCTAAGCGCAAGCTATACTCAAGTGTTGTTCATTCCCAAATCCTGTACGGGGCCCCAGCTTGGTATGAAGCAACAAGAAACAAGAAGCTAATGGCCAAACTCAGCAGCCTCCAAAGAACACTGGCAATAAGAGTGACCAGTGCATACAGGACGATCTCTTTGGAAGGGGTAGGTGTAATAGCAGGAATACCGCCCATAGAATTTCAAATTATCGAAAGGAGGGAGAGATACACCGGGATAGACAAAGAGACAGCTAAAGAAAATATGACTCGAAGATGGCAGGAAAAGTGGGATGCAGGAATTCACGGGCGCTGGACCTACTCTCTCATCCCCAACATTGAGAGATGGGTAAGCCGGAAACATGGAGAGGTGGACTATTTTATAACGCAGGCACTGTCCGGCCACGGGTGTTTTAGAAAATATCTATACGAGCGCAGAAGATCAGTCACGAATGTATGTGTTTACTGCAAGAGTGTGGACGATGCAGAACATACTCTCTTCGCGTGTAAGAGATGGTATGAGGTCAGAGAAATATTCTTTTACGAAACAGGAAATATATTCAATGCCGCAAATATGATAACGGGCCTTCTAGAAAGCGAACAAACTTGGAATTACACCAACAAAGCCATCCGAGCCATAATTGAAAGCAAAGAAAGAGAGCAAAGACTGTAACACAGATACTTACATTTAACAGCTAATTACTAGAAATACCGAGACCAAAAAAAGGGAGCTATACTTACCTGAGCGCACGGAAGGAAAAAGACCACACATGCCTCGTCGAAGTAATGCGAGAGCGGTTCCGACAAGGTATGGTGAACACGGAGGGGAAGTTTTTTAGTCGGTAGGCAGTCCGACTGAATCCGACACAGGCCGGCCACAACACCAGCCCGGTATCGTCTTACGAAGATTTTGTTACCCCTCCACAAAAAAAAAAAAAAAAAAAAAAGATAGATAGATAGATAGATAGATAGATAGATAGATAGATAGATAGATAGATAGATAGATAGATAGATAGATAGATAGATAGATAGATAGATAGATAGATAGATAGATAGATAGATAGATAGATAGATAGATAGATAGATAGATAGATAGATAGATAGATAGATAGATAGATAGATAGATAGATAGATAGATAGATAGATAGATAGATAGATAGATAGATAGATAGATAGATAGATAGATAGATAGATAGATAGATAGATAGATAGATAGATAGATAGATAGATAGATAGATAGATAGATAGATAGATAGATAGATAGATAGATAGATAGATAGATAGATAGATAGATAGATAGATAGATAGATAGATAGATAGATAGATAGATAGATAGATAGATAGATAGATAGATAGATAGATAGATAGATAGATAGATAGATAGATAGATAGATAGATAGATAGATAGATAGATAGATAGATAGATAGATAGATAGATAGATAGATAGATAGATAGATAGATAGATAGATAGATAGATAGATAGATAGATAGATAGATAGATAGATAGATAGATAGATAGATAGATAGATAGATAGATAGATAGATAGATAGATAGATAGATAGATAGATAGATAGATAGATAGATAGATAGATAGATAGATAGATAGATAGATAGATAGATAGATAGATAGATAGATAGATAGATAGATAGATAGATAGATAGATAGATAGATAGATAGATAGATAGATAGATAGATAGATAGATAGATAGATAGATAGATAGATAGATAGATAGATAGATAGATAGATAGATAGATAGATAGATAGATAGATAGATAGATAGATAGATAGATAGATAGATAGATAGATAGATAGATAGATAGATAGATAGATAGATAGATAGATAGATAGATAGATAGATAGATAGATAGATAGATAGATAGATAGATAGATAGATAGATAGATAGATAGATAGATAGATAGATAGATAGATAGATAGATAGATAGATAGATAGATAGATAGATAGATAGATAGATAGATAGATAGATAGATAGATAGATAGATAGATAGATAGATAGATAGATAGATAGATAGATAGATAGATAGATAGATAGATAGATAGATAGATAGATAGATAGATAGATAGATAGATAGATAGATAGATAGATAGATAGATAGATAGATAGATAGATAGATAGATAGATAGATAGATAGATAGATAGATAGATAAAGGAAGCAACGAGTAACAAGAAGCTAATGGCCAAACTCAGTAGCCTCCAAAGAACACTGGCAATACGAGTGACCAGTGCATACAGAACGATCTCTTTGGAAGGGGTAGGTGTAATAGCAGGAATACCGCCCATAGAATTACAAATTATCGAAAGGAGGGAGAGATACACCGGGATCGATAAAGAGACAGCTAAGGAAAATATAACTTGAAGATGGCAGGAAAAGTGGGATGCAGGAATTCACGGGCGCTGGACCTACTCTCTCATCCCCAACATTGAGAAATGGGTAAGCCGGAAACATGGAGAGGTGGACTATTTCATAACGCAGGCACTGTCCGGCCACGGGTGTTTTAGAAAATATCTTAACGAGCGCAGAAGAGCAGACACGAATGCATGTGTATACTGCAAGAGTGTGGACGATGCAGAACATACTCTCTTCGCGTGTAAGAGATGGAATGAGGTCAGAGAAATATTCTTTTACGAAACGGAAAATAGATTCAATGCCGCAAACATGATAACGAGCCTTCTAGAAAGCGAACAAACTTGGAATTACACCAACAAAGCCATCCGAGCCATAATTGAAACCAAAGAAAAGAAAGAGAGCAAAGACTGTAACACAGATACCTACCTTTGACAGCTAAATACTAGAACACCGAGACAAAAAAAAAAGGAGGTATACTTACCTGAGCGCACGGAAGAAAAAAAGGACTACACATGCCTCGTCGAAGTAATGCGAGAGCGGTTCCGACAAGGTATGGTGAACACGGAAGGGAAGATTTTTAGTCGGTAGACAGTCCGACTGAATCCGACACAGGCCGGCCACAAAACCAGCCCGGTATCGTCTTACGAAGATTTTGTTACCCCTCCAAAAAAAAAAAAAAAAAGATAGATAGATAGATAGATAGATAGATAGATAGATATTAATCCAAAATATATACAATATAGGTATAAAGGATTCGTCAGTTTAAATGAATATTATACAAAAATATATATATACAAAAAATGAGGTAACATTTATTTGATGCAGGTTCAAGGTACTCCCTGAGACTATAAAAACATTCTCTTAGCAAAAAGTTCTAAGTTGATTGAATATTGAATATACTTTTTCTATTTTGCGACTCTTATAGGCCCATAAGAGGTCTCTACATTTTTTTTCTGTTGGGTTGGCAACATACAAAAGCCTATCTCTTGACGTTTTGCGTGCAAATGTTAATGTCGATTTAAATTTTAATTTTTTACAAAATTTTGTGTTTGGGTTATTTTTTTACCGTGTTAAAATTGTGGACTGGTTAATTGCAGTGAAAAAAGAAGAGATGACTGTAAAATATATCAAAATATCATTTGTTCTTAGAGTTTTAAACATAGTGTAAACTGTAATGCCAACCCAAAACCAAAATCCCTAAATCAGTCATCAATTTAAATGTAAGTTTTTTAAATTTTAGAGCAAAATAGAAAAAATTGTATAAAGCACTCGTTTCATAACACTTTTTTAGCGCACTACAAGTTTAGAAAACGAGCCGCTTGCGTCGAATTTTCTAAAGTACTAGTGTAGTATGTTATGTGTAGTATGTTATGAAACTAGTACTTTAATATACTATAATTTATGTATCTTTTTTATTTCGACTGGCAATTTATTGTAAATTTTCGAACCAGCGGCGTGCGGAGATTTCTTAAAATTTTCAAGCCTGAACTTATTTTTCATTTATAATATGATTTTCCGTGTCGGTACTAGGTGCTGGCTTCGAGACATATTTTTTGTCCGCTTGTGTATCTAGATATAGATCATTCTTATCAGATTACAGGTCTGCCAACATCTAATGTAGTACTTTTGTGCAAACATTAGATGGCATGTACGCTCTTGATACAGATATACTTATTTTTAATAAGTATTTTTAATTTTCAACAATCCTTGCGTCCTTCCTCGCAGGCAGAGACTTCCAAATCAAACTAGGCGATTGTAAGTCCAGAACTTGCCCCATCAAAGCTGGCGTTCAACAAGGCTCCCCACTATCCCCCCTTCTGTACAACCTCTTCACTGCAGATATTCCAAAAACACGGGCTACTGAAATAGCCCTGTTCGCCGATGACACCGGCATCCTAGCAAAAGCTTAAAACCCCCAGCTCATCCATATCGCCAGCGCCAAATGGATGCCCTAACCAAATGGTTCTCGTAATGGAAAATCAAACTAAACGCCAACAAAACAAAAGGCATCTCTAGGATTAGAAGAGGCCCACCTCAACCCATTCAGATAATGGCCAAGACATTAACTGGAAAAACCATGCCAAATACCTTGGTATTACTATATCCAAAAACCTTACGTGGGATCAACACATCAAAAAGTCCAAACTCTATCCCCTAATAGGTAGAAAGAGCCCCCTGGAACAAAATCACCCTTAACAAAACGCTCTCAGCCAAACTTCAGGCCTTCCAAAACAAGGTACTCAGAATATGTATCGACGCCCCCTGGTTCATGAAAAACACCCAAATACACAGAGATCTCGACATGCCCCTCCTAAAAACTGAAATCATCCGTCACAGCAAGTCTTTTATACGATTTAGATCACCCAAACCCCCTCATCTCAAACTTTCTCGATTAAAATCAAGAAATCCACTACACCTACAAAAAGATCAAAAACTTCCTCAACCAGTAACGGTACCCAACAATCCAGGACAGATGCATCTTCACCATCAGTGAGCAGCGACTCACTCTCCCAAATATCCATTCAAACTAATTCAAATTTTAGACAAATGAGCCATAGGCACTGATCCTGTCTCTTAAAAATCCAAACTAATGATGATGAAATCTGTGCGAAACCTACCAAACCAATATATGCTCACTGATGATCGCAAAAAAGCATGAAATAGCAGATATGACATTTTAGGGATTTTCTGTAGATTTACAAGTTTTTCTGTAAGATTAATTAAACATAATGATGCACAAATACTTGATCTACGTCTATCGATTGACCCCAAACTATTATATTATAGGAAATAACAGAAAATATTAAGAAATAATATGCTGTTATTAGGTATCTATTGGATAATTCTGCTTTTAAAAAAAATTGTAGCGGTTTTTCAACATTTACTATTTTAATGCTTAAAAGCAGTTACGTTCCTACCATTAACGAAAGAGCCTAAGAGTTTCTAATAATTTTTCTATTAAATCTTTTAAAGTCCTGGCCGAGGCCCTGGCATAAAACAAAATTGTTATATCGTAGGCAAAGATAAACAATTTCTTTGTGCGGATGTAAACCTCCATATCGTTGATAAATATGATCAAAAAGAGTGGCCCTAAAATTGAACCCTGCCCTACGCCTATGTTAAAAATTTTAAAGAATGATTGTGAACCAATTTAAACGCGATTTTTTCTGCTTTTAAAATAATAAATTAGCCAATCTGCTATTATTCCTCTAAAACCTAAATTAAATTTTTTTTTGAGTAAGAATTCTGGCTTTACGCAGTCAAATGCAGCATTAAATTTTCCATCCAATTTGGTGTTAACAAATTCAACAAAATCCAAAGTGGCCATTTCTGTGGATCAACCTGACCTAAAGTCATATTGACTGTTAGACAAAAGATTGTTTGACTCTAAGTAGTGCGTAATTTTTGATGAGACGTATTTTTACTATGATTTTCGCAATGTAGCTTAGTAACACAATAGGCCTGTAATTGTTTAAAATTGTTGTGAATGGGGATTATTTTACCCATCTTTAAATCGTCAGGAAATTTCCCGACCGGTATAGATTTGTTTATTAAAGCCGCTAATTTAATTTGAATTTTGTCTAAGCCTGTGCTTTTTTTATTTGGCTTAGAATTTGTAATATGAATAATATTATCACCGCTCGCAGGAGGTAAGTGAAAATTTTTTGTTTAAATCAATCAACTAAATCAAGTTGATTTACTGCAGGAAACAGTGCAGCAGTTACTTAAGTGTGTATTTTTAAAATTTGTAGTTAGTAAGTTATCGACTTTGCTAGAATTTATTACAAATTATACTGCGATCTGTTAAATAGTGTTATCGTCCGCAATTTCAATACTAAATATTTTTTTGTTCCTTCCTGTTTTTTTATTAATTATGTTCCACAAAGTTTTTTGTTTATTGCTGGAATAATTTATTATATGTGTATTATTTTCAATATTTAATTCTTCAAGTCTAGTTTGGAGACCTTTTTTCTTTTCCCTATATGAGGGTCATTGCTAGGCCTATAGGTTTATATATGGAATCATTAAAATGGCGTCGGCAGCTGTCTACTTTGAAGAAAACAAATCTTTTAATCAAAAAGGTGGATCTGGTAGATTTATAATTTAGAGAATATAAATTTAGAAAAAAATAAGTAAAAATTTGAAAAAATAGTATACTAACCTTCTGAAAAGTTTAATCTACTAGATCCAGATCCAGTTTCCACCGCCCTTATTTTTCACGACGGAAATCTTATTCTTTTATGACATTTTTTCCAGTAATTTGTTTTTATCTTCTACAAAAGCCAAACAAAAATAAATTATGTACATGTAGTTTTATAATAAATGCTTATACTAACCGTCGGTGCACATTACGAAGGCCCACTTATATTGGCTTTCTTTCATTTTTTATCTGGATTTATGTTATTTGCATAAAAAGTTTTCATTTTGTCTACATTTTTTATTAGAAAAGGTTTGTTTTCTTCAAAGTAGGCCGCTGCATACGTCATTTTTACTGCACTGACAAAAACGAATTTCTTTTATCTCCATAGCTAACTAAATTGCGATTACACATATAAGGTACTATATATCAATGGGAATCTATATGGCAAAGAATTTTTCTTCCTATAAAATACTATACCCAGGTAGCAAGGGATGTTATATTACAAGAAATTAACATCACTTTAGGGTGTTTTTTTAAACTAAATCATAACATCACATAATATTGAAAAATAACATGTATTTAACATCACATAAAACGTAACACGTGAGACGTGACAACCATGTTATTTAATAACAAATATTTAGCAACGCTGTGAATATATCGCATGTCACATATTAACGTAGCTTTCACGTGAATGTTATGTTATTTTGCTTCTCACCGACGTTCGAAGCAAAAAAATCGATATAAGATGATAAGATTATGTTGATAGAGTAAATTATTATAAGGAAATTGTATACACATTATACGATTTCCAATAGGGGGCTCTGCCGGGCTTCTCAAGACCACGGACACGGATTAAAGGAATATATTCTCCGCTTAATCTGCAATTTCGTATTTAGAATCTATCTGTTTCAATCTGTGATTGTTTCAATTACTGATTGATTTTAAATCCGATTTTTTTTATAGGGTTATTTAGAAAAAGCTAATATCCTAGGATATTATTTAAATATTAAAGTACCAGTAACGGCATCCATAAGATATTAGATATAACAGCGCAGGAATGTGGATTTATGATGTCACAAACACGTTATTTTCGGGATGTCATGTGTGATGATATTAGGGGCGGACTTAGGACATCCCCACCATGCTCCATTCTTTTTAAATGAGACTACAATCTTAACATCACATGTCACATATTAACGTGGCTTTCACGTGAATGTCATGTTATTTTGTTACCTGGGTAGATTATAAGAATCATAGCTTTGTTTAGATGCGCACCATTTCCCCACTTTCTCCTATAATGAATATTTCAGATTTTTACTCCGAGGTCTCTTTGCGTAGAACGTTCCATGTTCTATAAAATACGATATATACAGGTGATCAATAACTGGCATGCCAAAAAAGAGGTGATTCTATATCCAAAAATGTGAAAAAAAGGTCCTATAAAGGTTGGGCGGGAAATGAGCCCTACGGGAGCTACGGCCCTTTAAAATTGTAATAAAAATAAGGTTTTTAATTAATTACTCTGGTACCCTTTAAGCTAGAGCGACAAGCTTTTGCATGTATACTAGTATTAATAAGGGCAATAAGTTTATGTTAATTTATTTATTTTTAATTCATCCAGAGGCGTGCCTATATGGACAAAATGTCTGAGGCTTAACACATTTTTGCCCCAAAATTTTGATGTGTATTTTTTTTGATTTTTTATAAAAAAATATAGACTCCTTTATTCCAAATGATAAAAAATGTAATTTAGCGTAAGACTGTAGCAACCTTTAAAAAAAATGCAATGAAGACGAAGTAACATTTTGAGCCACCAAAAATGTTCCTTTTTAAAAGGCTATTACTCCTTTAATATTAAATTTAGGTGTTTTGGTGAAGAATACTTGTTTGCTTAGTTTTAAATGAAGAATCACCCTGCATCATTAAAATTTTATTGGTGCTTTTTTTGTTCCCCATTCGATATGTTCATCCTCATCCTCCTTAGGGCTCATTTCCGGACCAACCTTCATAAAAACTTTTTTTCATTTTTGGATGTAAAATCACCTCTTATTTTACATCAATTTATTTGAATTAACACTAATTGTTATTTGGATTTTAGGCATATTGACCGTAAGAATTAGACTGATTAAATTAATTACTTACATCGGCATCATCCCAATTGGTCAACAATTATGTTCATATTTTTACACTTTTCCCAAAGTTTTGAGATAGAAAACAATAAAAGTCACGTAATTTCTTTATTTAATGTGTCCACCATTTTGTTTTTTTATGATTTTTATATCGTTTCAATTTTTGAATCAAGGTAATTGTTGAGTGGTATTTGAAATAGCAAGGATGAGTGGTTCCGAGAGGGTAGTTCTGATTATGCAAAAAGTAAGATTGCTTACATTCATTTAAACCCTGAACTTTTTTATAACTGAGAAAAAGCCTGTAAACTAACTAAATTCTGGGACAAAATGGGTGCTATTAGCTTAAACCTTGTTTTTTTTCGTGAAACATGATGAAATAAATATAGAGCTAGTACCAAGGATTAAAGAAATATCAAGTGTGATAAATCGTTAAATTCAGAAAAGCGACTACGTACTTTCATAATCCGTATTAATATTTGGGTTCGTTCTATAGGCTCTATTATTTTAATAGTCAAACTTAGGGTAAGTGGAGTAGAGATGGACCACATTTTGAAAAACCAAATATAACTCTTTATTTGGTACTGTACATTAAAATAAAAATAAAGGCTTACAACAACATTCTTTGGCAAACATTTGAAATTAAAAAACACTAAACATATATAACATTTGATGTGAAATGTGATGTAAAAAATAAAAAGTACAACTCTGCAAAAGTCAATCTATCCTCTATAGTGTAGGAGAGACGGACCAGGTCTATGAGGAGAGATGGACAAGTAAACCTATTTTTACCTTGCGCTGTGTTTTCTGCAACCGACGGCCTCATATAAATTTTTCTTTCTGCCTCTTGAATCTCATGAATCTGGTACCAAACGATTTATTTTATAAAGATTATTGGCCCTGATTCTTCTTAACAATGTGGTTTTAGGAATAAGCTCTGTGATCGTTCATTAATTCCGATTACACCGACATTTACTGCATTAGAGATTATTGGCCCTGATTCTTCTTAACAATGTGGTTTTAGGAATAAGCTCCGTGATGCTTCATTAATTCCCCTTACACCGACATTTACTGCATTAGCTGCTTCTTGCAAATTCGCCTTTGTCCATTCACCTCTGGGACGAAAATTGAAATAGTCTTATAGAAAAAGCAGTTTTTTTTCAAATTGACTTTAGTACTTATTGATTTAAAGGGAGCATTTGATACAATGGGACACTTTTTCAAGCAACAAACTTTTTACACAGTATGTGTAAATATTTTATATTATATATTTACATTTTTTATTTTTTATTTTTTTTCTCGGTCGCATCCGTGTATTGTGAATCGGACCTTCTGTTCTCGAAACATAAGGTCCATCTGTCCTCATCTGAGAGGAGAGACGGACCAGCGTATTTTTGCCACGTACAACATTACATCCATTCTTTTTTAGGTTATAGACATTCTTTTGGCATACAATTATGCAAAATTGGGGTAAAAAAATACTTTTAACTTAACCCACTAGTCACAATCTCACCACAGATTTAGTCACTTAAAACTTTTCGGCCTGCCAATTTCAACAAATAGTTAAATTTCGCTTATTTCCCGTCCGAACGTGACTAAGTGAATACCGTTGAGTAATGTGCTAAAACGAAAAAGGTCTTCGTCGATAAAACGTCATCTGTTGAATAACTTTGGAATTATGAACAGTGGTCCGTGTCTCCTACCGGTCCAACTTTCCTCCACTTACCTTACCTCTACAATGTAGAAGTGCTTTTGACTGATATGTCACTGAGAAAAAGCCTGTAGCAAGCAGTTGGCCCAGTGGGCAATGCCCACTCCAATTTTTTTCAAAATTTGGTATCAAGTTACTTTACCAAATTAATAATAAATGTTAATTAGAACTAATGTACCAAATTAAAAGTGTCTAGATTCGAGCGTTTAATGCTGGATGGACACTGCCCATGTTCCAACGAGTCAAACAAATGTTAACTTCAGTTTTAATTCTCGAATATTAGGTATCGGCATATTTTCTTTGAATTTGAAAATAATAAAATATGTTAGGTCGAAACATGATAAATTAACTATAAAAGGGCAGGTGTTGTATGTAAAAGTTTTTTTTATTCAACTTATTTTCAGAATGACTTTCACATTTTTTTCGAAAACATATTTCCCTAAATTAACTAACTTTTTTACAAATTATTATGTTCAATTTTAATGATTCCTTTAATTGGTTACAATTACTGTCTTTTTGGTAAGCAATATACCGGTTCGCGGTAATAACTGACAATACTTCCCCTTGGGTAGTGAGTTTAGTGACATATTACACAGAGGAACAAAAGAAATTGGATTTCGGAGAATATTTTAACGTATCAGGTTAATTTGGGGTCGCTAAGTCTTATAGAAAAAGCAGTTTTTTTTTCAAATTGGCTCTAGTACTTATTGATTTAAAGAGAGCATTTGATACAATGGGACACTTTTTCAAGCAACAAACTTTTTACACAGTATGTGTAAATATTTTATATTATACATTTTTTATTTTGTTTCTCGGTCGCATGCGTGTATTGCGAATCAAGGAGTGAGCCGAGATTCACAACCGCATAAAATCGAGATATTTCTCGTCCATGAATCATAGGCAATTTGTTATTCGCTTGTAACTATTTTTTTTTTAAATAGTAGTAAATTAATAAATAAAATTAGTTTTGCTTTTGTTTCATTTAGATACCTATGACAATCGCATATGGGTCATTATTTTAAATTTCACCTACACCCGAAATGTTACTTTCTTGGATTTTTTTTTTAAATTTAAATAACTTAATAAGCAATGTTTTGGGAGTCTAAATGAGATTCTAGAAAAAATTTTACTCTTCACCCAAAGAAACCGAAAGCAGTTATGTAAGCTGGCGTAAGCTAAAATCGTGGATATCAGACACATATTCAAACTCTGATAACTTTTTTAGTATATTTTAAATTGTAAATATTTCTTGAAAAGCTAAAAGTACGTTCTTTAATATACAGGGTGTATT